>SNQJ01S0081953.1:58320-93623 GCA_010110895.2 Picea sitchensis
ACAGGGTAAAACCTCCCTGTGGATAATATCAAACTGTTTTACATAATCTGGGAAATATCCCTAAATCAACTAAACTAAGAAACTAAAATGCAAGTGAAATCTTTGAAATATCCCCTAACTACTCATCAAATCCACTGTAATTTTGAATTCATCTGCAATAGATCAAAAATAACAAGTTAGAAAGGTATTTCATTTAAAAAACAATAAAAATTTGATTCTACAGACGTAGCTACAGAATCATCTTATTCTGTAGCTAATCTAAAATAGCATACAGGACCAGAATCGAAATCAAATCAAATCTTTTAAAATAATCAAATCCAATTTTCTTTTTAATAATCATTCAAAAGGAATCACTAATTATTCAAATGATTTTATCATTCAATATTAAACATATCTAAAGTGATTCAAATGAAAACAGGGGTAAGAATACTCTGTTTTTCTTTTACCATAAAATCGAGTCAAACAGTAACAAGACTGTTTCATATTAAATGAAATCAATAATGAGTCATATCGTATGTGATATGATCTAATTCAACACAACCGTTTCCCACTTGTTATAGCCATAATGATATAACAACAAATTCACATCGTTCAATCGAATAAACAGGTGGAAAGACTGTTACGATTATATGTAAACAAAATCATATGCAACAACATCAACCCAACCAAATTCATGATTGATCCTTGCACAGTCAACAGACAGGATCGATAAATCACGATCGCAATCTTAATAGAATCAACATAAGTCATAATTGCAAACTGGGCAAATAAATAAAACACATCACGACTGAGTTTAATATGGAAACAAATTGTGAATCTGGATACAATCAATTTTGTTTTTCGAATCAAATTCTAACAGCATATCCATTGCAATTACGAATACCACTAATAACATGATCGAGCTAACAGAAAATCAATGCGTATTAACCAGCTGGGTATAACTGTTATGATTTGGGTGCATATTAACATAAACATGTTGAACATAATCCAAATTGTATCCCTGTTGGTCGAAAATCATATGGGACATTAAACCGTAACAGTTAACCATATCAAAACTGTTGCCAATCATATAGTATTAATCAAACTGAAATGTGATTGCGTTTGAAATTAAAGTATGAGAAACAACCTGTGTCTAAAATAGATACAAACGACCTCAATTGACAGCAGAGCTGCCAATTTAAGCTAAATCAAACCAATCAAATCCATACCACTATCAATCAAATTGAAGGAAATCCAATCGAAGCTAAACTGGGAAAACGAAATTTCATTTAGTCAAAGCCAAGCTATGTATAGAATGCATACAATGTATCAGAACCAATCAATGCTGTAAACATAGTTGTTTAAAAACCGAATTCGAATTCGTTATATAAACAAAGATTATTTACAAAAAACAATTGATATTGAACATACCTATGTGACGACGAGATAGCTTGACAGGTGAGAGGCAGTTCTGAAGAACAAGTCTGAGGAAATGCATACAGACTCAGAACGCATGTTCCATCCACTGAAAAATTGACCTGTAAAACGAGAGCTAGATCTCTGTATCCACTCAATTTATGAGGAAACCACTTGCGATGAGGGTAAAGGGGCTAAAAACGGTTCTGGGTTTTCAACGGTTTGATCTAATTCAAATCCGTTTTCCCAGAATCGCTCACGCAAAAACATGACTCTGGAAGCAATTACGGGGCAGTCTTCTCTGGCAAAATGAAACCAATACCAACTCTGAACACCATAGGGGTTTAATTCGCCCTTCATGATCCAGGAGATAACACGCAGTGAGTCAGGCTAAGGGACAAGGGTTTGAACAGAGTGGGCTCAAAGATTTTCCAAAAAATCAATAGAGGTAACCCTGTAAGGAGGTAGGCATTAATGCAAAGTGTGCGAGGGTGGTAGAGCTTACTTCTGCCATGCATAAGAGTTATTATGAAAGTACAACCGCCAGTTTCATAGCTGTTCACTCCATTATAATAATCCAACCATTAAGCCATGTATACAACCAATAAATGCAATGTGCATACCAATACGCGCCAACACTATGCCATAATGTTCAAAACATTCGATGTATAGATCAAAACATGTGCCAATGTATTAATTCAAAAGTTTTAATCAAAGTGCCAACCAAATTCATAATAGTTGACAAGCCAAAAGTTATAAAAAGATTTAACATAAGGATTATATCATATATATAAAAACTAAATAAATCATAACCCCCATGTAGAATAAAAGATGAGGCAAGTCATAAAAAGTATAAACTCAAATGCTCAATGCCTTATAATCTCAACAAAATCAAGTTTTGCAATCAATATGAGAATGTTCAATGAGCATAGTTCAAAAGTCCCTTTCAGCCACATAATGATAGATAAAGGATAAGCGCAGTAGGCATATCGATAAAAATCTTATGTCAGTTCAGAAAGTGATCGAAATGTAACTTTGAAAGAAGAAGTTTTCACGCTTACAGTCATGAAAACTTAACGAAGACAAATATGTAAATGTCACAATAAATAAAAATGTTGTCTATTTGAAAAATGCGACGAAAAACTTGATGTTTGGAAGACATAGGTGTAGGCATCTTATAGGATCGTAGAAAAAGGTGAATTGGCTGCCAACAATGGAGACACACTGGTAGAATGTTACTTCACCACATGCAAGGGTATAAAAACAAAGAAAAATCCTCACAAACACGTGTCCTATTATGAATTACTGATCTAATTGACCAATCAAGCTCACAATCTAGAAAATTCAGTAACAATGCTCAATCCTCACTTTCCTTATTCAAATTCAAACTCTATGTGATCCAACTATTTGAAATGTTTAAATATTTATAAAACAGATGCCCAAATCTAGCGCCATCATGTCTAAATCTAGCTTAAATCTGATTGGCTTTCCCAATTCTTAGAAATTAAATGTCGATTGGACAATTTAGCTACTGGATCAACGAATTAAAGGCCATTAGATTTTGTTTTCAATATTTTCCCATCACTATTTTGTTTTGATAATTTTTTAATCACGTTGATTAAAAAGTGAGTTTAAATGAGTGATAGTACAGATTGTGGGGAAACATGCAAAGCGAGATCATCGATTGGAGCCTTTAAACACTGAAATTTTGAAGAAGTTAAAATTATAGCAATATGCATGATTGGTGCATAAATTAATTTTTACATATTAACCATTTCAAATTTAAACTTTGGAAAAAGTGAAAAGTGTCCACCGATGGGCACTCATTGGCGAAACAATTTCACTTTTCTATCAGTGCACAAAATTCATTTTCTCATCAATGGACAAAATTCACTTTTATATCAACGTTTAAAATAAACTTTGGTATAGTGATGAAAGTGATAAGAACTCATTGATAATGAACTAAGATGAACTAAAAAACAAATCCAAGGGACTTAGAAACTTTCCATTTCCTTTCCAACCATAAGTGCTTACTCCTTCATGTTTCATCCTAGAAGCATTAGGGAAGAAATATACAAGATCGCTGAATTTAGTTCAGAATCTAATAAATTTTTAATTAAGTAAGAGGCATGAAATATTCACAATATGCAGGTTCAATATTCATGCTACTGTATCAAATAAATAGATATGTGTACACAGCAATAATAACCAACAAACATGCATATTATAGATACAAAATTTCATGAATAAATAAATACAGTGGAATAATCTAGCGGTAAGTAAAACCATGACAAGAGCACTTATATATATTGAAGTGAATCGCAATAGGTTTGGGAACAAGGACATTCCACCCAACCATGACATTGTTGTTCTAAGTCTCAGCAACAATGTCACCCCTAAGCCAGAGCTATGAATCCAAAAGGACATTTCCAGAGTGTTACTCGGCTTACAGAACCAATTAGCATTCAGGCTCTGCAATCTTCTCAACACACACACCAATCCAAAGTACACTAAGCTCTCTTATACCGATCCTACAGCTTCAGAGGAATGGACCCCTTCTCTTTGGCACAGTCATGATGTCCACCTCCTTTTAGGGATCCAATGCATTTGGTCAAAAATCTCCATATTTGGGACTCTTAGAGTTGATATGAAAGAATTAATGCATATAGTGAATTACAAGCATGCATTACAATAATTTGTAGCTGGAATACACAAACAATCATTGCAACCAACAAAGAAACCAAAAGCCTCCACTCTTCAGCAGATTGTTTTCCTTTCCCCAAGCCAAAACATGAATGAGAGAATGAAGAGAGAACATAATGAGTGTAACAATGAACAATGAACAATGAACAATCCCCCCCTGAGTGAGTGAGAACAGGTGAGTGAAGAGAAGAAAGGGAATAAGAAACCAAACATCCACAAGATTGGTTTACATATTTACCTGCAAATTAAGAACCACACAACCTTCCCATGAAGCTCATGTAACCACTCCTCTCCATTAAAACAAATATGGGTAATTAAAATCTAAAATAATACTTAACCCCTCAATCCCCCTTTCTTGTGGAATCATATCCCTTTATAACTCTTTTCCTTGTATGTCTAGCAGCCAGTGATGTATTTATTATTAATAATGATAAAAAGCAATTACATTTCCTAAGACACAATTGTAAGTTTTAAACCTGTGAAGTAAAGAAATGCATATAGATTCTTAAGCAAAATGGGAATTTAATCAATGGCTCATTCACATAGAACCTAAAGATTTATACTGGAAACCCTCAACCGGAAAACCTTTATTATATTCATTATATTTGAATTTCCAGCATTATATACAATATATATAATGTTTTAGGTATTCCGTAGATACCAAAACCCTAATCCCCTAAAAGCTGGGATTATTTTTAATGCTTGCTAAAATAGCAAAACCGTAAAAGAAAATTCAGGCCTTGGGGATCATAAGGCAGTTGTCATATCTAGCGCACCCACACACACACATAGAAAGAGAATATAACACATACCCAACATTTATCCCACTTGTTTTTCTTTGCATCCAGGGATCCAACGGTCCAGGGGATTATATAGTCAACAATCCGAGGCTGACAATGCCCATTGTTACTCTACCACCGGAGAACTTTTTTTGTGCTCAGATTTTGTCCAGCAGATCTACAACATTCTTCAAAGTGTCAACCTTTTCAACAACACCTTCTTTTCCTCAGCCATGTCTCTCACAAAGAGTGATACTGAATATCAATATGATTTGTCTTCGGGAAAAGAACCTAGCTTATCATTCGAATATAAAGCATATTGATGTTCAATCTAATATCGTTGCTTGTTGTACCAACCTAATGCATGAACACAATATTTGTAACCATGCTACTTCCTTTAGCTCATGAGTGGCTTCCAATGTATCCATCTTCTGTAGTTAGAGTGCCACCACAACCTGACTTTTTCTCATCCAAGCAGTTGCTCCTCCAAATGGAGTTAAACACATACCCACTTGTAGATCTTCTGCTGATCTAGATCCTCGATGATCTGCATCAACAAGCCATGTATGTCCACCACTCTGTCCAATCCTGGTCTTCTTGGTAGCATAATCCATAATTGGGTGGTGCCACGAAGATGCTGAAGACCCTCTTTACTGTTGTCCAATGATCCTTCCATAGTTTTGATGTACAGCAAACTCCTTTGCATATTCTGATAATCCGGTCTAGTATGAACCATTTCATACATCAAACTTCTCCAACTGCACTAGCATATGGAACATGGGACGGCTCCTCTTCTTCTTCCTATGTCGGACACTGATCTATAGATAAATTTACACCTATAGGAATAACAAGCAGTTGGTTTTACTTCCATGCATATTAAACCTCTTATTATAGTCTCCAGCATTTTTTCTTTTAGTTCAGCGAGGTTTCATGTTTACGCGATCTCTTTTAATCACCATTCCCATAATGAATTTATAACACCGGATCCTTCATGTCAAATTTGGAGGGATAGCTGCGATTCCACCTCCTTAATGCTTATCCATGTTATTTCCTACCAACAAGCATGTCATCAACATACAACTACTACATAAAGGAAGTGATTACCAACTTGCTTGGAGTATACACATTGATCAGCCCTACTTCTTACAAATCCCAATCCGGATGTATGTAATCAAACTTTTGGTACCACATCCCTAGGTGATTGCTTCAGAACATATAGTGAATTCTTTAGCTTGCAGACCAACTCTTTCTTACCTTCACTACAAAGCCTTACGGTTGCTTCATGGCGTTTCTTCTTCTAGATCCCCATGTAGAATGTTGTCTTCACATCCATCTGTTCCCCTTCAAGATCAAAAGTAACAACAACAGATAAAATAAACCTAATAGAAATTAACTTAGCAATGGGAAAAAATATCACCGAATTCAATTCCTTCTACCTAGGAATGACCTTTTGCTACTAATACGAGCTTTATATTTCTCCACTTACCTTCTGCATTAAACTGTGAACCAACCATTTTGCTACCAAACCGATTTTCTTCCATATGAGCTCAACTATATCACATGCCCCATTCTTATCCAAGGCATCCATTTCTTCAGCCATAGCCTTCTTCCATAGTTTACCATCCCTTGAATTCATTTGCTTCACGAGCCAGTTCACGGGATCATCATCGTTAATAGATAAAGAAAAATTGGAGCGAAAATCAAGTGGACTATACTTTATTCCCGGACAGCCTATCTCTCTTTGATATCCCTCAATATTGGGGTATGGGGTTCTTCTTCTTCAGCTGCTTCTTCTTCTGCTTCCTCTTCAGATGATTCAGATTTTTGCATCATCCAAATCAAGCCCCATTTTCTCAGGTTCATCTTGCGTTGAGTAGAATTCTGTTTGGACACACGTAACGCCTATCACGAAACAACATCTTGACTATAGGGTTTTTAGTTTCTAGGTTCGAAATATTATAGCATTTCACACCATCTTTATAACCAATGAATGCACTTTCAGCCTTTTATCCATCTTACTTCTGGCACTTTCCTTTGGAACATGTACATAATATCACAACCAAACACTCTAAGATGTTGAAAATAGGGTTTCTTTCCAGACCATACCTTGTGTAGGTTTTATCATCAAAGCTGTGGAAGATTGTCCGGTGACCAGGTAACGTAGCGCAGTACACTCCTACCGGGAATTCTTGTCCCTAACATTGGCGCGTTGAGCATGCTCCTTGCTTTTCCATCAGTTTCCTGTTCATCCCTTTCTGCAACTCCATTACGTTGAGGAGTGTATGGAGTAGTCTTCTACTGTGCTATACCGCTTCTTAAATAATTCTTTGAATTCATTTATGTGGAATTCTCCACCATTATCTATTCTCAATCTTTTATTTTCTTCTCTATCGGTTTCTGCAAAGCCTTAAACTCTTTAAATTTATCAAATACCTCAGATTTCTAAGAAAATAAATCCATGTGTTCCTTGAAAATCATCTATGAATGAAACATAATAAATAGATTTACCTAGGGATGGAACATAGAAAGGGTCCAAAGCTTGTCGCGTATCAACTCTAAGATCCCCTTTGCTCTTGTAACAAGATGGAATCTTACTCGATTCTATTACCATATATATACAATGTTCATAGAAATCAAAATCCAGAGTACAATTAGACATACCTCCAACCATTACCTTTACCGTATGGTGTTTGGCCCTTTTCTCCAATATGCCTAGTCTTTGATGCCACAACATGGTCTTCTTTTAGGGACAATATTGGTCTTGTCAACTCTTATTGTCTTCTCAAAGGACAACGCAAACTGTACCATTAGTATAGAAGTTCTTCCCAACAACTTGTACAGGAGTTTCCCAAACCGAACTCCTCATCAACACCATTGCTCCTCATACCATCTGGTGTTCTTTTCCAAATATAGTATCCACTCTTGCATCATCCATCTGCTAAATGTTAGTCTCCTGGATAGTTTTGGAATGTACAGAACCCAAGGAGAAGTTCTAATCCTTCCATCTTTTGCTTAACCCAACCTTCCACGTCCCAAGATTTTTGCTGTGGAGTCATCTCCTAGGAACACATCAACACCATCATGGCTGTATTCGGAGAACCACTCCACAGCGAAGATGTATGGTATGACGCACCTAATTCGATCAACCATACATCATTGTCTACATGTGTACTTGTAGATGCAGGGTAAACATCACCTCCTTCTTCATTGGAGGTTTTCACCTCGTAGAAGAGGTACTATTAGATCCCTTTGGTTTTTCAACCTTCTTAGACTTGCAATCTTTCTTATAATGCCTGTTTTACCACACTTCCAAAAATTCCTCAAAGATTTTCCCGAAGACTCCAAGATCTAACTGTAGATTTAGATCTTCACCCTGAAGGCTTACCGGGGTTCACAATCTTGGATGCACCTCTTACAAATAAAGCATGCATTGTTGTGACCATTCATGATTTTTTGCCTCATCTCTTCAGAAGCTAAAGGATGAAACTACATCCTCATACTTCAATATGTAGATTGGTGATGCTACCAATTTACTACAACTAGATTATCCCGAGAGTCTGGAAAAGAAAATAACGAAGTAATACACTTATCTTCTTACGCAATCGTAATATTAACAGATAAAAGTTGACTTACCCGGAATTATTAAAGTCATTTTATATGATACATCCACCGAATCATGTTCCATCCTAAGATGATACGACATCTTTCGAAGAAACAACTTGTTTACCAGGGACTTTGATTGATTACAAATTCCCCAACTTATCCCATAGTTCCTTGGGCTGTAGATTCTCGAGACATTCAACAAAACCGAATCTGCTAGGCAGAGTCAGTGAGCTCTTGCTCTTCTGTCCAACTTCTCCCAGTAACCTTCGACATACTAGTATCTGGTGTACTAGTAGTTGGTACTAATTGCGTTGTGGCACTAGTAGTGCATTATTAACTAGTAGGCGATGTACCAGGTAGGCTATGTGCAGGATCCACAGCGATCCATTGTTCTTTGTCTACAAGAAGATTACTTTCCATCTTGAGCTTCCACAGCTCAAAGTTTTTACCGTTGAACTTCTCTATCTCGATTTCTATATGAGATCGCCATTCCTATTTATATGGATCTCCACAATGGCTCCCACTAAACCCAGAGTTTATCCTGAGCCAAGATAAACTTGATCCTGTGGGGCGAACCAAACTCTCAACAACAAAGGCATACCCTACGGAAATAAAAGAGCTATGATACCACATGGTTTCAAACCTGTGAGTAAAACAGTAGATTATAAAGCAAAATAGAATTTAATCAATGGCTCGGTCATAGTACAGTTATCACAGGAGCCTCAACGGAAAACTATGCTTATATTCGGTGCCATTCGTTTCATATTCTGCTAGTATATACAATGTTTTAGGTATTCTTCAACTACCAAAAACCTAATCCCTTAAAACTGGATTTTGCAGCAAAGCCGCTAAAAATAGCAAAGAACCACCCAAAAAAAATTTTGGGGCCCTTTAACGGCGTGTGTGTAACCCGAGGAGACACCACTCCCCTTAGGACCCCTAGAATCTCGGTGCACACGACACAAAGAGAGCACTACTACGAGGGATCATCAGACGCAGTAGAGCACTACTACGAGGGATCATCAGACGCAGTTGTCATATTTGATGCACCCACACACACACATGCAAATAATATAACACATACCCAACAACAATGGCCTCATTATGTTAGGAACCAAATATCAAGATGGCATAGGAAAACCTCAGAATAAGTACTCAATGCCTTGAAAAAAAAATTAATTTAGATAATAAGCCTCTTCGAGGGGGAAACCTCGTTATACACCACATAAATATCCAAATACAATAAGATTCCAAATGAAAAGGTTTCCTTGGTATATATAGGAGACTAGGAGGTACAATTATAGCTAATGGACACAAGCCAACATAAATAAAATAACATTACTAATGAAATATTCCCTAATTAAGGGGTAATGTGGCACTATTTAGGGCTTAACATTCCCCTCCCCTTCAACCAAGTGTTGTCCGCAACGCTTGAGTAATTCAAGATGCTTTTGTATAAAAGCCTCATCTTCCCAAGTGGAATCTTCAACAGGTAGTTTCCTCCACTTAATGAGATACTCTGAAATCAATCTATTCCTTAGCTGGAGAATTCTTGTGTCAATGATAGCTTCATGATCCAATATAATTTTTGCTTCCTCATCAAGTTCTGAAAATATAGTTTTAACTTAGATCTTGTCACCTATAACCTTCTTTAAGAATGAAACATGGAAAATTCGGTGTACTCGTGAAGATGCAGGTAAATCCAATTTGTATGCCATAGTACCAATCTTTTGCAACACCTTATAAGGGCCATAGTACTTTGGCAATAATTTATTATCCTTCTTAGCTTTCTTAACAGACATCTTTTTGCATGGTTGTATTCTTAAAAACACCCAATCCCCTACTTCAAAACTTCTTTCACTACGATGTTGATCTGCTTGTTGTTTCATGCGATTTTGTGCCATGATTAGGTTGTCCTTTAATATTTGGAGAACTTGTTGTTGATGCTCGATGTGATCTTCCACTGCTTGAACCTTAGATTTTTATTTTATAGAAGAAGTGATGGAAGGAGGGTGGTATCCATAGAGTTCCATAAATGGTGTCATTTGTTTTGCAGTATGAAAGGAAGTGTTATACCACCCTTTTGCCAAGGGTAACCATTTGAACCATTGTGTTTGTTTATTAGAGACAAAGAAACAAAGGTATCCTACCAGACATTTTTTCACTATATCGGTTTGTGCATCATATTGAGGACGATAGGATGAGCTATGAGCCAGTTGAGTACCCAAACAAGAAAACAATTCTATCCAAAAATGTCCAGTGAAGATGGGATCTATGTCACTTACAATAATATTTGGGATTCCATGTAACTTCTGAACTGTCTCCATGAGTGCAGTGGAAAATGTACTAGATTTCAAGGGATGAGAGAGTGAAAAAAAGTGTGCATACTTGGTCAGTCTATCAACAATCACCATGATGACACTCTTTCCTTCATACTTCAGTAACCTTGTGATGAAATCCATTGAAACCTCCTCCCAACGCTGACTTGGGATGGATAATGGTTGTAAAAGACCCGGGGTCTTAATTGTTTCCACCTTATTTTGTTGGCAAACCAAACATTTTTCTACAAACCTTTGAACATCATCTTTAAGGCCATCCGAAAAAAATTCCCTCTTGACCCTATGGTAGGTTTTCAAAAATCCCTAGTTCCCTCTTATCGAAGAGGTGTGCAATTCCAATAGTACCTTTTGTTTGAGTTGGGAGTTCTTACATAAATATAAGCGATGTTTGTACCATAGTGAATCATTTTTCCATGTAAATGTATCTGATGCATTGGAGTCCTGCTGCAAACTTTGAATGAGAGTCCACACATTTTCATCATTCTTCCATTCATCCCTCACTTCTATTATTCAATCAGATTGGATGATCGATATAGCACAGAGAAAGGCCTCAAAATATTCATCCTTTCTTAAAAGTGTATCTGCCACAACATTTTTCTTCGCTTTTTTATAGATGATTTGAAAATCATAACCCAATATTTTGGTCACCCATTTTTGTTGTTCTTCTGAATATAGTCTTTGTTCCAAAAAGTATTTAATACTATCATGATTTGTTTTGACCTTGAAGTTCCTACCTATTAGGTAAGGGCATCATTTCTTCAATGCATGTAGTATTGCCATCATTTCCTTCTCATAAATGGGTTTTTTAAAGTCCTTTCTCTTGAGTGGCTGACTTTCAAAGGCAAGGGACCTTCCTTCTTGCATTAGAACAACACCAATTCCATTTCTTGAGGCATCAACTTCCACAATAAAGGTTTTTTTGAAGTCTGGTGTGGTCAAGACATGAGCTTTGCACATCTCCTCTTTAAGTTGTTCGAAAGCTTGAGTTTCCTCTGTATTCCATGAAAATGCATCCTTCTTATTTAATGTCGTTAAAGGTGCTGCTATTCTTCCATAGTTCTAAACAAACTTGCGGTAGTAACCTGTCAAACCCAAAAATCCCCTAAGATTCTTCAATGTTTTGGGAATCGTCAAGTCCATCATGGCCTTAATCTTGTTAGGGTCTACCTTGAAACCATCATGAGATACAATATGACCCAAATAATCTACCTCCTTCACCCCAAAGAAACATTTGGATGGTTTGGCATATAGTTGTTTCTCCTTTAGTAGTTGTAGCACCTTGTCAACATGTCGCACATGATCCTCCCAAGACTTTCTATAGATTAGTATATCATCAAAAAATAATAACATAGATTTTTGAAGGAAGGGCTTGAAAATGAAATTCATCAACCCTTGGAATGTGGAAGGTACATTTGTAAATACGAAAGCCATGACCAATAATTCATAATGGCCTTCATGAGTTCAGAATGTTTTTTTTTGGATATTTGATTCCTTCATTCTAATCTGATGATACCCTGAACGGAGATCCAACTTTGTGAAATAGATTGCTCCATGTAGTTCATGTAAAAATTCATCAATGACGGGAATGGGAAACTTATCTTTAATAGTGATATTGTCGAGCTCTCTATAATCTGGACACATATTCCATGAGCCATCTTTATTGAGTACCATTACCACCGGTGCAGAGTAAGAACTTTGGCTAGGTCTAATAATGCCAACCTCTAACATTTCTTCAACCATACGCTCAATTTCACTCTTCTGGGCATAAGGGTATCTGTAAGGCCTGATGTTAGGATGAACATTCCCAGGAATTAGGTGAATAGCATGATCATGATTTCGAGTGGGTGGAAGACCTTTGGGAATATCTTCAAATACTTTGGAATGATTATCAATGATCCCTTGGAGATCTAGGGAAATAGATGGCTTAGATGTGTGAACATATAGTGAGCATAGTTGTGCAATTACACCTTGATTACCCTTTTTCAATAATTTTTTCATGCCATTAGATCTTATCACCTTACTGGGTTTCCCTGTGATACCCCTTAACTCAATTTATTTTACTTCCAATGAAAATTTCATGAAACGTTCTTGAAAATTAAAAGCCATTGTTCCTAATGAATTTAACCATTGGATTCCTAGTACAACATCAACACCACCCATGGGTATAGAAATCATTGGACTATTCATTACATATTACCACATAGTAATATTGATCTTATTTCATTTTCCTGAACAATTGATAGTTCCTCCATCTACAATCATTACTTGAAACTCTGGCACTGGATATAGAAAGCAATTGAGAGATTTGGCTAATTTATAGTGAATGAAATTATGAGTGCTACCAGAATTGATTAGGACTATTACCCTTTTTCTTTTTGATACATCCTTCAATCTTGAGGGTTTGAGGAGTGTTAATTCCAGCCAATGCATTACATGATATTGTGGGAGTAAACTCTTCAGAAGAAATCGCTTCTACGTTTTCATCTTCAGATGGTTCTTTTTCTTGTTCTTGTTCTTCTTCCTCTTCAAATTATATGTAGAATAATGTAGTCTCACCACACTTATGTCCCTTACTATACTTTCTATCGCAATTAAATCATAAACCTTTTTCTTTTCTTTCCTCCAATTGTTGAGGTGTCAACCTTGTAGGTTGAGGTGTTTTAGAAGGAAAATAATTCTCTCTATAGATGTTAGGAGTGGTCCTTGTAGTAGCCATAACCATAGTTTTACTTTCAACATTTCTTTCCACCTTGAATGCATTCTCCAATTATTTGGGTTCTCAAAGGCGAACCTCATGTTGAATGTTATCCTTTAAAGTTCCTATGAATACATCAATCAGGTGCACATTGGGAATATTCGTTACTTTAATATTCAATCTTTGGAAGTTCTCAATGTGCTCTGCAATTGAACCCTTTTGCTTGAGATTTATAAATTCGCTAAAGAAGGTATTTCTCCTTGTATCCTCATAGTTTTTTATCATTTATTTCGTGAAAATTGTCCAAGTGACAAGTGATTTGCGAGAAAAAAACCATCGATACCACACAAATTGATTGGGTTCTAAATATAAAGAAGCAATTCATACCTTTTGTGTATGTGGCACATCACGTATATCAAAGAATTTATCCATCTGAAGTATCCATGTGATTGGATCCTTTCCATCAAACTTTCTCATATAGATATTAGGAAAGTGGTTGGTCTTCAACCCAAAGTTGGAGTTTCTCCATTCTTGATTCATCTTCCTTGTGTCCTCATCATGAATTTCATGGGATACATTTTCACTTTCAGGTGTCCTCTCTATTAGAAATGTTTTCGATCCTTCCATGATCTCCCTTTTTAAACCCTCCATCTAAGTATCCATTATTTCCTCCAACTTAGCTTCAGTTGTATCCATCATTCCTTGTAGTTCATCTTTTGTTAYTGTCTTCTTTTGTAAATCATTTATGTCTCTGCGCATTTCTTCACCTTCATTAGGAGCCCAAGTAGGACTTTCTGGAGGCTTAATTGGTGTACAAGTTCCCTTTTTTGGTAGAATGTTGGTCAAGTATCACTTTTAAACCTTGATTTCAAGGTGGTTTTGCTAGACGTTATTTCTTTTGCTGTATCTCCAAAATTTTATCCCTTCTGGGTCTAAAAAATTATTTTTTTAGTTCTCTGATATGTCTTCTTTGCAAAGCCACAAGTTTGATCAAAATTGTATATGCCAAGTGGAATTTATGGTAAATTCCCCACACCTTGCTGATTTTGGTCCCTTCCAGGAGAGCGTTCTTGTAAAGCATGCCAAGATCACAATATTTGATATTTGATTATGAAAATTGTACCAGAAATACTAAATATTGTCCACTATCCAATGCAAATGGTTTCACTTAATTTGGATACACACTAAATACGATATCCATGTTTTACCCGAACGACCTGTTTGAGACTAGTTAATATGACTATTCGTATACCCTATATTGCACATGGTGTATCTACAAAAGTAGGATGACCCATATGCTGAAATTTGTATCATAGATACCTTACTAATTTCTATGAATATATTTCAAATTTTAGGGTCTGAAATGTTACAGAAAACTTTTTATAGAGAAAATTCCGAGATGACTAAATTCAAGATTATATTAGAAACCTATCTTACACATGTTATATATCCGAAGTATAAGACCTAAGGAGATGAAATTTTTACCCCACGTACCTTGATCCATCTACTAATTATCCTCCAAGGGGTTCCTTCTGAAACATCGTAGAAAAAATGTTATAGCAAAAATTCCAAGGTGTCTCGGGTGTAGCAGCGAAACCCCAAGACCTTGAGCTTTGATACCAAATGTTAGGAACCAAATATCAAGATGGCATAGGAAAACCTCAGAATAAGTACTCAACACCTTGAAAAAGAGAGAATTTCAGACAATAAGCCTCTTTGAGGGGACAACCTCCTTATACACCACATAAATATCCAAATGCAAGATGATTCCAAATGAAAAGGTATCCTTGGTATATATAGGATACTAGGAGGTACAATTACAACTAATGGACCCAAGCCAACATAAATAAAATAACATTACTAATGTAATATTCCCTAATTAAGGGGTAATGTGCCACTATTTAGGGATTAACACGTTAATTGTTTGGGCACTCTTCCCTTTCATAATTTAACAAAATACATTATTTATTACAAGGCTCAAAACTGGGGTATTACATTCCCCTCCCCCTTATTTTGGAACTGTCCTCAGTGCATATACAAAACATAAATCATAACTTCAAAATTTGTTCAAAAGGTTGCAGGTAATCTACCTGCATGGCATCTTCATGCTCCCAAGTAGCATCTTCAGGACTATAGCAGGCCCACTGGATGTTTACCAGCTCTATAACTCGATTCCGGAGAATTTTGACTTTTCTGTCCAATATTCACATGGGCTAGATCTAAAAGTCTCTCTATGTATCTACCTGAATCATATTCGAATCAATAACATATTTAGTATCATGTACATATTTTTTTAGAAAATATACATGAAATACATTATGCACATTCATGGAAGCAGGCAATGCAAGCATGTATGCAACTAGCTCTATTCTATCCAATATTTCAAATGGACCACATAATATGGTTGTTATATTTGTACAACTAACCAACTTCAAAGAGCTCTTCTTGGGCTTCACTTTTAAAAGCACACGCTCCCCCACTTTAAATTCTCTAGCCATCTTGTTCTTATCTGCATAAATTTTCTGTATATCTTGATCTACCTTTAAATTCTGCTTAATTCTAACCATTTGGTCTTCCATATCCTTGAGAAATTTTGGCCCAAGTACCACTATGTTTGTTGGGTTGTCCCAACTCACTGGAGTATTGAATTTTCTACCATACAAAGCTTCAAACGAGCTCATTTTCAATGAAGCATGATACCCATTATTATAGGAAAACTCAACCAAGTGCAAGTAATCTTCCCACTTATATGTCTTAACCATTACATACATTCTCAACATGTTTTCAATTACTTGGTTGAATCTCTCTATCTACCCATCTGACTGTGGATGGTATGTTGTGCTAAAGTTCATATTTGTACCAAATCCTTTAAACAATCCGCTCCAAAAATTTGAAGTAAACTTTGTATCTATGTCTGAAACAATTGCCTTAGGTATCTCATGCAACCTATCAATCTTCCTCATGTAAATTTCTGCAATATTAGTTGTTGTATGAGTCATTTTTATAGGAATAAAATGAGCATCCCTTGTCAATTTATCAACTACTACCATGATTGAATCAGGTTGTCTTGCGGTCCTGGGAAATTTAGTTATAAAATCAATGGTTACCACTTCCCATCTCTTCTCTAGAATTGGTAATGGTTGTAGCAAACCCACTGAGTGCCTACGCTCAACCTTCACTCTCTGACATTCCATACATTTGGCAATGTAATCAACAACATAGTTTTTCATTCATGGCCAAAAGAATTGGATTCTTACTACTGGAATTGTTTTTTGGTAACCAGGATGTCCGACATATGGAACATTATGCATTTATTTTAATACCAAATTTCTAATTTCTTCGGAACTAGGAACATAAATTCTATTTTTATGCATAAGTAACCCATCTTCCTTCATCTCATATTCTTTAATTTTCTACTGTAATATTTCCTTTACCTATAGGTAATGTTGATCTGTAGAAACGACATCTAAATCCTCCTCTTTAAATATGATCGATGCATACTAACAACTGTAGCATGCATGAGATGTACTCTTCTACTAAGTGCATCAACAAATTTATTTTATTTTCCTTTGATATGCTTGATGTAAAAATTGTATTCACTTAAAAATTCCAACCATCTCGTTTTCCTGGCATTTAACGTTATTTTTTCAAAAATATATTTCAGACCACTATGTTTTGTTCTTAATTCAAATCTCTTCCCCATGAGATAATGCCTCCACATATTCAAAGCGTGAATAATGGAAGTAAGTTCCAAGTAATGTGTGGCATAGTTCCTCTCATGTTCTTTAATCTTTCTGGACCCATAACCAATGACATGTACATTTTGAGTGAGGAATCCAACAAGTCCTTCCTTGCATGCATCTTTACATACCACAAAACTTTCATCTGGGTCAACAATCTTTATAACATGTTCACTAGTAAGTAATTCTTTCAACAAATTAAAGTTCTCTTCACACTCAGATGTCCATTCAAATTTAATTCCCTTATTTTGCAAAGAAGTGATGGGATGAGAAATCTTAGAGAACCCGACTATAAATCTTTTGTAGTAACCAAGTAATCACATAATGGATCTAACTTATGAAACATTCCTAGGCATTGGCCATCCTCTAATGGCTTCAATATTCTATGGATCCACTGTTATACTGTGTTATGAAATAATGTGTCCCAAGTAATGGATTTGTTCTTGGTAAAAAGAACACTTACTAAGCTTAGCATAAAACTAATGTTCTCTCAACACTTTCAATACCAATCTTAGGTGATGTCCATGCTCTTCCTCTGACTTAGAATAGACAAGTATGTCGTCTAGTAATACTATGAAAAACTTATCCAAATAATTTCTGAATATGCCATTCATTAAGCACATAAAGACTGTTGGTGCATTGGACAGTCCAAATGGCACCACTACAAATTCATAATGCCCATACGTGGTTCTAAAGGTTGTCTTATTGATGTCTTCTTCCTTGATTCTTACCTGATGGTACCCTGATCTCAAGTCTATCTTTAAAAATATTTTTTCTCCTCTTAGCTGATCAAAGAGGTCATCAATTCTAGGTAGAGGATATTTTTTTATTTATAATGGATTTATTCATCTGTTCAAAGTCAATACACAATCTCAAATTTCCAACCTTCTTTTTGACAAAGAGTATTGGTGCTCCCCAAGGTGAAACACTTGGACGTATGCACCCTTTCTTCAACAATTCTTCCAACTGCACTTGTAATTCTTTTAATTCTGGTCTGTTCATTCTGTAAGGTTTTTTTGATACCGAGGCAACTCCTGGCACTAAATCAATAGAGAAATCTATCTCCCTCTTTGGTGGCAACCCTGGTATTTCTTGGAATATATCTTCAAATTCTCATAGTACTGATAATTATTCAAGGCTTTTACCCTTTGTCTTTTTTGTCTCCTCCATGTTATCACTCTATAAATTTTGTTCGGCTGATAGACAAACGATAGAGGTAACTGTTTCAACCTACTTTAGAGCTAGGCACTAGCCTGCTCAACTCAGAGAGGGCTCTGTCATGTCACTGGGTATTTCTTTGATAATGTCATGTCACTGGGTATTTCTTTGATAATCAGTGCCTAGATTTGGTTTGTTTTGGGGGGTTTTTGATGAATTTGCTAGCTAGGAAGGGGAGGGACACTTTGGGAAATGGAGCTGAAATTCTGGAAGTGAAGGAAAACAATAACTGGCTGGTAGAACTCTCCAGAGGATAAAGGCTAAATGGGGTAATGAATTTGAGTTGTAAATAATATTTAAGTAGAGTGTAAAAGGAAAGATATAACAAATAATTGCATCAGAGAATTACATAAATGAATTTTGAATTAGCTAAGAAGAAATTACACAGTTTAAATTGCTTAAGCCGAGAGCATCATAAAATGAATTCTGGGCCTTTAATTCTCCAATTTAAACAAAAGGAAATGTAAATGGAATTAAAGAACACAGGAAATACATACAATTAAAGGAGATAAAACTCATATCACCACCATTAGAATCTTTTCATAGAGAATTCAAAAGATTCTGCATATGTATTCAATTCAGCTCCAGAAAATTACAATTGAGTTCAAAAACACAAAAGGTGCCCTTGCACTTCTGCCAACCTCTAATACATTTGGAACCTCTAACATTTATACAATTCGAGTTCCTTCAGTGTGCAACCGATTCCAATAATTGAAATGAAACGTTTCATCTCCTTCCCCAAAATAGAAACAGTTACAAATAGAACATGACATGTTTAACTGATCTCCTATTTTTCAAGAGAAAAAATGGGATTCAAAATTCCACCTGTAATTATCAAACCGTAATAGATGTGTAAAATTTGAGAATCATTTGTGTAGATAAGATCGTTATGAATAAAATCCTCTCTCAGTTTCTTGAAATTCATCTCTATATGGCCGGAATATGTGTCACAAAAACATGTCTCGAATAGGAAATCATAACAGAAAAATATGGCTCCAATATTCCCTCGAATCTCCCAATCTATGACACCTGTGTGAAAAATGAACAACGTTAATGTTCTAGGGTCCGTGCTTGATAATAACCTCCTTTGAATTTTGAAAAATCATTCTGGTTCATATGGAAATCGAGTCTCAACTTCTGTGGAAACTGACTACCACATCCTCTTTGAAATGTCACTTGTGCTTTTTCCAAATCTAATTTTATTTATCCATATTTTCCTTAAATATTTGGGAATAATATATTTGAATAAAAACAATTCCCAAATATTGTTTATCCTTTAAAATTAAATTTCCATAATTTAATTCATGCCCTTGGTTTTGAAAAACCATTTATTTATTGCTTCCCATGGATTTGAAAACCATGTCTTGTTTTTCCCAATTTACTATTTCACTGTGAAAAACATATACCATGTCTTGTTTTTTCCAATTTACCATTTCATTGTGAAAAACATTTACTGTGTCTTGTTTTTTCCAATTTACCATTTCAATGTGAAAACCACTTACTGGTTTGTTTCCCATGGTTTTGAAAACCATGTCTTGTTTACCATCTTTGGTAAAATACTTTTGTTCTTCTTCTTTTACTTCTCTAAAACTATTGGATACAAATTATCCAAGTCTTCCTTTCACGTTCATCTTCACATTTAATTCTTTTCCATGGAACTAAACATTACTCTTTAATTTGTAAAACTTAAATTTTACCTCTCTAAAACATTTTCATTGTGAGGAAGAATCTCCTTTATTGAAAATTCCATAATTATTATTGAAATGCATTCCTCGAAAATACGCCACACATAAACTATATGATAAATAGTTGCATTTATTATATCCATACTACTTTACCCCTGATATTCACCACGTAAGGAAATGTCTCCCCAACCAAAAACCACCGGTTTATATATCAGACTACCTTCAGATAATTAATCTCCGCGTTAATTCTATGTCTGATAGGTATGTGTGCCCTCCATCCATCCTTTGACTTTTCCATATTATAAATTGAGATTCGTGCCCATGATTTGACGTGATTCCATAAATTGAATATTGGATCAAATATTAATATAAATATTTTAATATAAAAATATTTATAACAATAAACCCTTTTTCTATTTTCTAAGTACTTTGGGCATATGAGGCTTATCACATGAATTTGTGGATAGGATAAGGGTACTTAATAAAAGGAATATTTTTTTATTTTCAACGGGAATACGAAAATAAGGGTAAAAAAGAATGAAGTGATGGAACTAAGGGATTTAGATAAGCATTAAGGCTAGGTATAGGCTTGGGCTATTTGCCAATTTTTTACTCATGGGGGACATGACTATTTTGGATGATCAATTGAGTGAAGGATTTAGGTGATGGGAGCTTGACAGAGCTGGTGAAAAATTCTTAAAATCTGATTGAAAAGATAGCACAAGGACAATATCCTTTGGGAAAAATTAATGCAAATTAGCATGTGATAACACTCCCCATGGGCTTCCTACAATTGACATCCTTTTCTGAAACATCTCTTCAGATGTAAGGATAAAATCTCCCTTATAGAGATGGGTCTTAGAATGCCCTTCATAGTGCTATGTTTTCCTTCTTCATCAAGACATGTAAATGTCTTGTTATGACAATCTAGGACATCATGATGCTTTTCCAACCAATACATTCCAATTATAATATCATAATACCCCAATGGTATAATATTTATATCAACATTAGTATCCACACCATTAAGACTTATGGAACAACCTCTTACCATATCATGGATTCTCCTTTTGGTTCCAGTGGCTAGTTGAACCAAACTTTATTTTTCAAGATTAATTTTCTCCAAATGTAATCTATCCACCATTTTAGGATCAATGTAACAATGAATTTCCCATGAATCAAATAAAATAGAAACATGCTAATTAATGATCTTACCTTCCACCTCRATCATATTGGATTGGTACTCTACTTGTCCATCATCTAAGGTTGCAYATATTCTTCCCATGTCTTCTATTGTTGTAGCCTCTTGGATGTTGTGCATGGTATTCACTTTGTCCTTTCTATGAGGGAAATCCTTGTATAGTTGATCTTCTTTTCATCCCCAACATTGGATTGGTGGTCTTCCCCTTTTTCCCAAGTAGTCTTCTCTCTTGGATTCATCCTTAGCATACTGGTCGGGGTGGTTTTTATTTGGGTTATTTCTATTGAAAGGAGGTTTGAATCCTTTCTTTCTCTAGTTATACTTCTCCTTATTCTTATACTTCCAAGATTTCTGAAAAGACTCTATGCCCTTTCCTTTCTCATACAGGTACTTAGCCTTCCTAATGGTCTCAGTCAAAGTCATGGGTTCATCATATTGAATATTCTCTTTATAAAAGGGTGGAAGTAAACTCAAGAACCTCTATATTTTCACCTTCTCATCTTTTATAAACCCCACATACTTTAGCATCCCCAAGAACTTCTTTTCATACTCTTCCATGGTCATGCTTCCTAGCCCGAGTTCAAAGAAATCCTACATTTTCTTTTCATAGAAGTGCTCTGAAAGGTACTCCTTCGGAAAATATTTCTTGAACTGCTTCCAAGTGATCCTACTCTCATTAATGTGCTCAACTTGCTTCAGTTGATCCCACCACATAACAAATTTCCCATGTAAATGGTATGTGACAATTCTGGCTTCTAGGTTTGATGAGTAGTTAGGTGATTGAAAATACCTCCTGAGTCCAAGAAACCATGATTCAACATCATCTTCCATTTCTCTTTCACCATCAATGGATGGTGGCTTAAAATTCTTGTTTCAGTTGATCCCACCACATAACTATCAGACAGTTGGATTAGGTTGATGGAAAGTTGGTATGGATTGTTGGTTGTCATTGATTTCAACCATTGCAGATTGATATTGTAGATTGATGTCAACCCTTGGAGAAAGTATGGTAGCGAATTCCTGTAGCACAAAGGTTTGGGTAATGGACCCAAGGTTGTTTCATGTATAATGATATGAGTTTAATATATTTTAAGGTGAGACTATTATATATGGATAGTACATGTCATTTCATTTCTGGTGGTATGTGGAATGTCACATAACTCCTCATGGTTAGAGAGTTATGTCCATGAGAAGTTGGAGAACCTAGGTTTGGGTAATAGACCCAATTTTGTTTGATGGATATTGGTATGAGATTTGATATATTTGCAGGAAAGACTATTATGTATGGATATTACATGTCATTCCATTTCAAGTGGTATGTGTAATGTCACATAACTCGTCACGGTTAGAGAGTTATGGCCATGTGAAGTTGGAGAACCCTCATGAATCATCTAGAATCCCCAAAAGGTCAAAGTAGTCAAAGTGGTTTAAGAGATTTTAGAAGGTAAATAATAAAGTGAAGTGATGAGTGCACTATAATTCAAAGTGAATACAAAATAAATTATTTAAATAATAAATTTAATGGATAAATTAGAAGTGGGTTAACCCGAAAATAAGGAAAGTGGGTTAAGATGGTTAAAAGGTAACCCCTTGAGGAAGCTACATGAAAGTATAAATAAGAGGCAAGTCTCTCCCATTTTAATCACACTTGAGCATATTGAATATTTATAGGTGACTGAGGTAACAAAAGTATATCTAAGCCAAATTTCAAAGGGAAGGTAAAGTAAAAAAGGCCGAAATTCAAGGGAGGATAAATTATTTTGATGATGTTTTCTAAGATATGTTATTTATAGGTCATCTCACCATTTTCACAATAATTTTTTTTATAGAATGATTCAGGTCGTGAAATTGGGATTCCATTGAGGAAACATATCCAAGTATTTGTGATACAAATTTCATCTTGTGGTTCGTTGTATTTTTGGAATTACACTATGTGGAAAATAGGTTTTGTGGCTAGTCCAAAAACTAGTCTAAAACAGGTGTTTCGGGTAAAAATGCCATAACTTATTCATAACAGATCCAAATTAAGTAATACAAAATGTGTTGGTTAGATTACCATCTTTAGTATTCTATGTACAATTTTCAGATCCATACAACAAATATTCTGTGCGGGGCACGCTCTACAAGTTCGCTCTCAAGAATAAGCCATAATTCAACAAGGTATGCCATTTTTTCTATAACTCCTTTTCTGAGAGGTTCCAAGTAGTGAAATCTGAAGGAATTGCATAAAAGACGCTAAAGAACATTGTGTACCATTTTTAGATGCTTAATCATTACAGGTACATAGTTATTATTATTTCAAGTTAGGGTTGTTGACTAATCCAAAATTAGTCATGTGAGACTAAAGTAAAGTTTTATGAAAATGCTAGTCTCTTGTTGTTAAAGTTAAGGAAGGTTTTCAGGTATGTGATCATATACACCAGGTATATTACAGAGTTACAAATCAGATTTGGATGATGAAATTGATGAGGGATTTTGGTTGAGGTATATTACAAATAGAGGTTGTATAACAGTGAGGTTGTGGCACATGGTTTGATGTAATGGTTTATGGTATTTGGTTATGGATAGTGTGATATATTGATAGAGAATTTTTTATGGTTATATTGGTATATGTATTTGGTATATGGTTGAGGTACATGTTGGGTACATGGTTGAGACAATTAGTTTATGAGTTGGCACATACATGAGGTGTATAGTTGATGATGTTGGTACATCTTGATGAGTCATAGTTTATGTGTATTTTATGCATGATTTGTACATATTTGGTGCATGGTTGATGCACTCGTTGATGGTACAGGTTGAGGTACAGGTTGGTGCATGGTTGATGCACTTGTTTATGGTACAGGTTGATTATAGGTTGAGGTACAGGTTGGTGCATGGTTGATGCACTTTTTTATGGTATAGGTTGATTACATGTTGATTTCTACAGGTTTACAATACTATATCTCACAATGATAGTGTGAAACTGGTTCCATCATTCTACTTATACGTCAGGGCAGTTGGACGGGGCAAGGACAGGTGGTTGTAGCCACTTTCCGGTTGTAGCCGGATAACATAGGGGGTTGTAGCCTCCTTCTGATTGTAGCGAGAGAATTGGGGAGTTGGAGCTTCCCTCAGGTTGTATCCTGAGAAACTAGGGGGTTGGAGCCTCCTTCCAATTGTAGTTGGAAAACAAAGGAAGTTGGTGCTTCGTGAATGTAATTCTTAAAGACATATAAGAAAAAACATTATGTGGTTTTATCTCGCTTTGGGTTTCCACGTAAAAACATTGGTGTAATGTGTATTTGTATGATTTCTCATTTGTTCATTGTTTATTTACTCTGCATCTATTGGATGATCATGCTACATTGATATAACACTTGCATTTTGTGGTTAAAAAGGATTATTTCCCTATTATTAATTCACCCCCCCTCTCAGTAATCCAACAATATTTCCTTTTTGTGAGGGAAATCCTTGTATATGTGATCTTATTTGCATCCCCAACATTGGATTGGTGGTATTCCCCTTTTTCCCAAGTATTCTTCTCTCTTGGATTCATCCTTAGCATACTGATCATGATGGTTTTTATTTGGGTTATTTCTATTGAAAGGAGGTTTGAATCCTTTTTTTCTCTGGTCAGACTTCTCCTTCTTCTTATCCTTCCAATATTTCTACAAAGACTCTATGCGCTTTCCTTTCTCATACATGTACTTAGCCTTCCTAATGGTATTAGTCAAAGTCCTGGGTTCATCAAACTGAATATTCTCTTTATAAAAGGGTGGCAGTTCACTCAAGAACCTATGTATTTTCACCTTCTCATATTTTATAAACCCCACATACTTTAGTATCCCCAAGAACTTATTTTCATACTCTTCCATGGTCATTCTTCCTAGCCCGAGTTCAAAGAATTCCTGCATTTTATTTTCATTGAAGTGCTTTGAAAGGTACTCCTTCTGAAAATATTTCTTGAACTGCTTCCAAGTGATCTTACTCTCATTAATGTGCTCAACTTGCTTCAATTGATCCCACCACATAATATCTTTCCCATGTAAATGGTATGTGGCAATTCTGGATTCTAGGTTTGATGAGTAGTTATGCAATTGAAAATACCTCTTGAGTCCAAGAAACCATGCTTCAACATGATCTTCCCTTTCTCTTTCACCATCAAAGGATGGTGGCTTAAGCTTGCTCATATCTCCTTGCAATTTTTCCAATTCATGTCTTCTTCTTTAGTGCCTAAAAGGTGACACCTCTAGACTAATGGAATCTTCAGATGCATACAATTTCCTTGTTGAGTAGGGAGGTGAGTGATTTCTATGAGTTCTTCTAGCACTTCTTGAATAACCAACGCTTCTACGATCATCTCTTATTTCATCGAATCTACCCTCTTCCTCGTGTTTTGAGTTTGATCCATTCTTTGTTTTCCTCTGGAACTGATTTAAGATTTGCATCACTTGAGAATTTATCTGATTTTTTTCTCTCATCAATATCTCATTTTCTTCTTTGTAACTCTCCACTTCTATTTTTAGGCTTCTTATAGTCTCTATCAATGTTTCTTTCTCCCCTTTGCCCTTGTGTCTGTTGGATTATGTCTTTGCATTACCAACAATGATATTTTGACCCTTGGCCTCTTTATCATGGTTTTAATCTCCCTCTCCCTCTCCCTCTTTCATTTCTTGAATATGAATTCTTATATTGAATTGATATGTTTACACCCCCCCTGCTTAATTCTGCAAAATGTGACCATTTTGTTAGAATTATGCTTATTATATATAAAAAAAATTCCAAACAATGCTATAGGTCTATTTTCTTCTCAATTCATGAAGAAATATATTATCATTCTCCATAGTATAACCATTCCATGCTATTCTCCTCTGAATCATCTTTCCAATGACTATAATCTTGCCCCAATTTGATATTTGAGATGAAAGTTATGGCTTCCCGAACAAAAATCACTTTCAACCCCTTTTCGTTTGTTTTGCAATAGGATCTTGTCCAAATATTCCACAACTCCTTTAACTAGTACAAAATTATAATCATGCACATGTGCTTCCTTTAAACAAATTTCCATGTGACCACGATTGGAAACCATGTGCTTAATCACTCTTTAGCGCCTTCCTCTATATTCTTCTACAGAGGAGCTCATTTGAACAAAATGTCTGAGGGATTGGTTACTTCTAGGCCCTTCGCACCTCTAATTGTCCCCTTTTCCTTATCATGAGCCTGATGTTGGGACCAAGTCCTCCGAAATTTGGCCTTCGACTATTCTCCCTTTTCAATATTCCACTTCTCCCAAAGTAAAACTTTTTCAAAACCCTTCTATTAGCTCCACTAGCAGATCAAATGATCGAGATTTAATCTCCCATTGAATGGATGGTCCCACCCCATCTGGAGGCTTCAACAAGATCAATGTGTAACGCCCGATATTTTGGATTTAGGTAGTTAGAACTTTGATTTTTCTCATCTTAGTAATTCATTTCTTAACAACTATTTGGACTCAACAATATTGATATAAACATGTGACAAGTGTACCTCTGGACCTATTTATGTGTTGCATAATATTATTTTAATTGTTATATTCTCATGATGATGATAACTCTTTGATTCGCTTAAACATGCAAATTAAGATGTGGAATTTAGGTACATGGATAATGATTCAAAGTTATGTTGAGAATGCATAACAGATGTAAGACATGATAAAAATAAACATACATTTCTTAACTGAACGTCAATATAGATATGGATTCTTATATAAAATTATGATGTATATACATGGATATGCGTTATTGGTGAACTAACCTGCAGGTTGATGAGCTATGTGGTAGCCAAATGACTACAGTGATGAGGTAGCATGGATGTCGTAGACATCAAGAAGATAGCGTATTCTATAAAGTTATAATTATTATTTAATTTATGATTCAAAATATTGCTATGACTTGTGGTAAGTGTGGTTTTGATAGGACACATGACTTTCCCAGAGTGGTTGTTTGATGACGTGACTCTAAGAATAGCAATTGCACAGTATGGCTCGATGTAGGGTGTTGACCCTAGTTCTATAAGGAGGGGTGGATGTATTTCCCACCGTTTATCCTCCAAAACCTAGAGTCATGGGAGGGTTGTGTGAAGTCATGCTCCCCTAGACGTGTGATGGTGACTGTTAGTTGCCTGTTGGGGAAGCTTGGTCAATATGTATGAAACTTCCGCTTACGGGTTCTATCTGGAGTTAGGTCAATATAGTTGACGCTCCAGCTTAGTCCAGCAGAGGAAAGGATAGGATGGAAGATGGAAGTAGGTTAGGAAGGAAGGATGCTTCGATGTTAGTTGAGAATACTGATTGGAGATTAGAGATGCCACTATTGTTTACTCACTTGTTTCCTACCATGTTTAAAACCCTCTTTTCATTTCCTATTGATATTTTAAGTGTGATAGTGAGTTATTGATTAATTGGTGTAATTTTTTTTAATTAAGATTAGTAAATGATGCATTACTTGATCTGTTGTCCTACATGTCTTGGTGTGATCATATAGGAACTATGCACTAGAGGCAATGGTCATTTATCAATAGTACATGCATGAGATATGTGTATTCTAGTTACGCACACATACCCAACACATGAACACTAGTACAATTAATTAATGTATTAATTATTACAGTAGATTATTAACTATTTAATTGAATGTTTATTGATTATGTAAATTATATTGCATACAAAATATCTAGAAGCATTAAATATGTTCTTTGACTTTGATTGATAGTTTCTATGATGAATTTAATGAGCATGATGGGGTGTTATGTACATTTTGAGAAAATTGTCAAATTATATTTATTAGCTAGCATGAGAAGAAAGACTTTTCATTTTATTTATTGTTGTTTAATTCAAGTCATTTATATTTTAGTTTTATTTTAATCTTTTCCCAAAAATCTAGATAAGGGAGGTTGATGGATAATAATGAGGGTGGTTGAGGAGAATTGGGGAAGGGTGTATGGAAACTTGATAAATAGGGAGGAGAAGTGGTGAGAAGGGGGGATTTTGAGAGGTTTGAGCATGATGAGAGGTTGTGAAATCTTTGGAAGATATTTTTCTTAGGATGGTTTTGTTTGAGAATTTGTGCTTTGTTGTTCTTGGAATCACGGGCACGGAGGGCCAAGAAATCGAAAGGTTTCTTGGAGATAGGAAGCCATCTAGGCTCCTAGTTGGCAGGGAGGATTATGCTATTTCACTATGGGAAAACGGGAAAAGAATGCTTGTAAGCACCTAGGACTACATTACACTTGATGAGCTTCGACAGACTAAGGAAGAGGTATTTTTCAGTGGTATTTGTTGTTGATATTTTGTATATACTTTTGTTTTAAGTTGCAAATCTTAGAGTTAACCTATTACTTATTTCATCATGTTGTTTAGATTTATCATTGAGCAAATGTAGAAGAATTGTGTAAATGAAATGAATTATGTTAAAGCAAAGTTGTTATTGTGCATGTATTCAACTGAATGATTAATTTCCTAACATCCTAGATGGGTGTTACACAATGACCGCGACTTAATCAGGTGTTGGGATGGACGATCCTTAATTAGTTCGAGACTTCGGCACTCTGGGACTCTGAGACATTACAATTCTCAAGTCGTTCAACTCCCCCAGAGTTTTACCCACCGAAGCACTTACCCTATCCTTCCATTGTTTAATCTAATGTCTAGGAATTAATCAAGAATTGCGATGGATGGTTCTTAATTAGTTTATAACTTTGACGCTTTGGGACTCTGAGACATTACAACTCTCGAGTCGTTCAACTCCCCGGGAGTGATATCTGTTGAAGTTATTACACCATCCTTCCACTACTTGATCTAATGATTGAGAAAAGTACTGAAGGGATCTTAGATCGACGATCTGTCTGAATTCACAACTTTGGTCTTTGGCACTTTTTTTAGTAGAGGCATTGGACACCCCTGAAGGCCATACTCCTAGAGATGACATGGCATGATGATGTCACCTATGGTGATGTGGACCCATGGCATGTGTGCACGTGTCACAAAAAAAAGAACAGGTTGGGGTCTAAAAGGTACTAAATCCGGGGGACACGTGTCCCCACATGGCACCCCTGCCATGTGTCCTATGACACATCATCAATCAAACATAGGGTCCACATTCCTCTACTCCAGATTTTATGACCAACGTGATTTCATGGACCGTGGATTTACACTTCGTGGCTTC
The DNA here is from genome assembly GCA_010110895.2 of Picea sitchensis. Taxonomy (NCBI): domain Eukaryota; kingdom Viridiplantae; phylum Streptophyta; class Pinopsida; order Pinales; family Pinaceae; genus Picea; species Picea sitchensis. The sequence goes on from SNQJ01S0081953.1 coordinate 87,865, forward strand.
GACACTTCACATCTTCGACACTTCGCATCTTCGACACTTCACAGCTTCGACACTTCAAGGCTTTTCCCTTTCTGCAGTAATCACCGAAGTGGTGAAGTTCCAAAGCCCCAAAACTTTGATATCCTTCCACTCTGGATCTATGGCTCACATTACTCCCAAATTTCTATCAAATCAGATGACCAATGAGACTTTGCGACTTCAGCCTTTTCCATGCTTCTTCCCTATATCCCATAATTGTTGAAGAGACGAATTTCCATATTTTTCCATCTCTTTATTGGCTTTGATCAATGACTGTGATCACTCCCGATATCCAAAATGGATAGCCATGATTCTACAATCCTTTACAAAGTATCACTTTCTGCATGACGCTCTAGCTTCTATGCGATCTCTACAACACTATCTCTCCTTAGCTTTAAGTTCACAAGGGCATATCCATTTTTAACCATAATATCATGTCCACAGTTCTGGCCCATACCAGTTTGGTGTTTTAACCTAAAGCTCTGATACCAATCTGTAACATACCCATCCACCCCCAGGCCGGGATACGCTACTTCAAGATCACTTCTGAACTTAATTCAAAATCTAATAAATTTCTAATTAAGTAAGAGGCAAGAAATATTCACATGCAGATTTCAATATTCATGCTACAACATAAAGAAATGAGAGATATGTCATGCACAATAATAAACAACAAACATGCATATTATAGATATGGATTTCATATATAAATAAATACACACCACACCCATACAACTTCTACTTCTTCTTATCCTTCCAATATTTTTGCAAAGACTCTATGCCCTTTCCTTACTCATACATGTACTTAGCCTTCCTAATGGTCTCAGTCAAAGTCCTGGGTTCGTCATATTGAATCTTCTCTTTATAAAAGGGTGGCAGTTCACTCAAGAACCTTTGTATTTTCACCTTCTCATGTTTTATAAACCCCACATACTTTAGCATCCCCAATTATTTTCATACTCTTCCATGGTCATTCTTCCTAGCCCAAGTTCAAAGAAAACCTGCATTTTCTTGTCATAGAAGTGCTCTGAAAGGTACTCCTTCTGAAAATATTTCTTGAATTGCTTCCAAGTGATCCTACTCTCATTAATGTTCTCAAATTTCTTCAGCTGATCCCACCACATAATAGCTTTCCCATGTAAATGGTATGTGGCAATTCTAGATTCTAGGTTTGATGAGTAGTTATGCAATTGAAAACACCTCCTGAGTCCAAGAAAAAATTCTTCAACATCATCTTTCCTTTCTCTTTCACCATCAAAGGATGGTGGCTTAAGCTTCCTCATCTCTCTTTGCAAATTTTGCAATTCATGTCTTTTTATTTGGTGCCTAACAAGAGACACCTCTAGACTACTTATGGAATCTTCAAATGCATAAATTTCCTTATTGAGTAGGGAGGTGAGTGATTTCTATGAGTTCTTCTAGCACTTCTTGAATAACCAGCTCTTCTGCGGTCATCTCTTCTTTCATGGCATCTACCCTCTTCCTCATGTTTTGAGTTTGATCCATTCTTTGTTTTCCTCTGCAACTGATTTAATATTTGCATCACTTGAGAATTTATCTGATTTCTTTCTCTCATCAATCTCTCATTTTCTTCTTTGCAACTCTCCACTTCTATTTTTAGGCTTCTTACAGTCTCTATCAATGTTTCTTTCTCCCCCCTGCCCTTGTGTCCGTTGGATTATGTCTTTGCATTACCAACACTAATATTTTGACCCTTGGCCTCTTTATCATGGATATAAGATACCTCTCCTTCTTTCATTTTGTGAATATGAATTCTTATATTTAACTGATATGTTTACACCGCCTCCCTGCGCTTAATTATGCAAAATGTGACCATTTTGTTAGAATTATGCATATTATATAAAAAAAAAATCCAAACGATGCTACAGGTCTGTTTTCTTCTCAATTCATGAAGAAATATGTTATCATTCTCCATAGTATAACCATTCCATGCTATTCTCCTCTGAATCATCTTTCCAATGACTATAATCTTGCCCCAATTCGATATCTGAGATGAAAGTTATGGCTTCCCGAAAAAAACTCACTCTCAACCCCTTTTCGTTTGTTTTGCAATAGGATCTTGTCCAAATATTCGACAACTCCTTTAAATAGTACAAAATTATAATTCTGCACATGTGCTTCCTTCAAACCACTTTCCATGTGACCACGACTTGAAACCACATTCTTAATCACTCTTTAGCGCCTTCCTCTATATTCTTCTACAAAGGAGCTCATTCGAACACCATGTCTGAGGGCTTGGTTACTTCTAGGCCCTCTGCGCATCTAATTGTGCCCTTTTCCTTATCATGAGACCAACGCTGGGACCACATCCTCCAGAATCCTGCCTTCAACTATTCTCCCTTTTCAATCTTCCACTTGTCCCAAAGTAAAACTTCGTCGAAACCCTTCTATTAGCTCCACTAGTAGATCAAACGATCAAGATTTAATCTCCCATTGACTGGACGATCCCACCCCATCTAGAGGCTTCAACAAGATCAACGACCACAATTTAATCAGGTGTTGGGATGTACAATCCTTAATTAGTTTGGGACTTCGGTGCTCTGGGACTCCAAGACATTACAATTCTCAAGTTGTTCAACACCCCTGAAGTTTTACCCGCTGAAGCACTTACCCTATCCTTCCACTTTTTAATATAATGGGTAAGAATTAATCAAGCATTAGGATGGACGGTCCTTAATTAGTTTTGGACTTAGACGCTCTGAGATTCTGAGACATTACAACTATCGAGTCGTTCAACTCCCCCGGAGTGATATCTGCAGAAGTGCTTACACCATCCTTCCACTACTTGATCTAATGGTTGAAAAAAATACCGAAGGGATCTTAGATCGACGATCTGCATGAGTTCGTAACTTCGGTCTTTGTCACTTTTTTCAGTAGAGACGTTGGACACCCCCGGAGGCCATACTCTTGGAGATGACATGGCATGATGATGTCACCTATGGTGACATGGACCCATGGCATGTGTGCACGTGTCACAAAAAAGAGAACAAGTTGGGGTCTAAAAGGTATTGAATCTTGGGGACATGTGTCCTACGACATATCATCAATCAAATAGAGGGTCCACATTCCTCTGCTACAGATATGATGACCAACGTGGTTTCATGGACTGTGGATTTACACTTTGTGGCTTTGACACTTCACAGCTTCGACACTTCGCATCTTCGGCACTTCACAGCTTCGACACTTCGAGGCTTTTCCCATTCTCCACTAATCACTGAAGTGGCGAAGTTCCAAAGCCCCAAAACTTCACTATCCTTCCACTCTAGATCTATGGCTCGCATTACTCCATAATTCCTATCAGATTGGACGATCGGTGAGACTTTGCGATTTTGGCCTTTTCCATGCTTCTTACCTATATCCCATAGTCGTCGAAGCGACGAATTTCTAGAGTTTTTCCATCTCTTTCTTGGCTTCAATCAATGATTGTGATCGCTCCCGAGATCCAAAAGGGATAGTCATGATTCTACGATCCTTTACAAAGTATCGCTTTCTACATGACGCTCTAGCTTTTTTGCGATCTCTATAGTGCTATCTCTCCTAAGCTTTAAGATCAGCAGGACATATCCATTTTTAACCATAATATCATGTCCACAGTTTCAGCCCATACCAGTCTGGTGTTTCAACTTGAAGCTCTGATACCAATCTATAACATACCCATCCACCCCCAGGTCAGGATACGCTACTTCAAGATCACTTCTGAACTTAATTCAGAATCTAATAAATTTCTAATTAAGTAAGAGGCAAGAAATATTCACATGCAGATTTCAATATTCATGCTACAACCTAAAGAAATGAGAGATATGTCATGCACAACAATAAACAATAAACATGCATATTATAGATATGAATTTCATAGATAAATAAATACAGTACGGAATAAATACACAGGTAAATAAAACCATGAAATATAACACTTATCTCTAATGAAATGAATCACCAACTAGTTGCAGACCAATGACCTTACACCCAACCGTAGACACTGTTGTTCCAAGTCTCAACAAAAATGTCACCCCTGAACCAGGGCTATGAATTCACAAGGACGATTCCATAGTGTCACTCAGCTTCCCGAACCAGTCAACACTCAATTTCTCACAAGATTCTCAGCACACACAACAACCCAAAGTACATCAGCTCTCTTCTACCAAGCCTGCACAACCCAAGAGAATGTACCCCCTTCTCTGCCACATAGTCCCTTAGGTTGTCCACCTCCTTCCAGGGCTCCAATGCATCTGGTCAAGAATCTCCATGCTGGGACTCTCAAGATTCACATTTGTGGGAAAAAATTAATGTATGGTAATGCATTACATGAATGCATTGAATAATTCATGACTAGATGACACCAGAAGTCATTACATCCAACAAAACCATGGATCGTCTCCAACAATTTGTTTTTCTTTCCCAAACCAAAACATGAATGAAGAATGGAGAGAGAACATAATGAAAGGTGTGAATAATGAACAATGAACAATCCCCCCTAAGTGAGTGAGTGAGTGAGTGAAGAAGAAGAAGAAAAGGAAGAAGAAACCAAACATCCCACAAGATGGTTTGTATATTTACTTGCAAATCAAGAACCACATTTCCTTCCCAAGAAGCTCATGTAACCACTCCTCTCCATTAAAACAAATATGGGTAATTAAAATATAAAATAATACTTAACCCCTCAAGCCACCTCTCTTGTGGAATCATATCCCTCTATAACTCTTGTCCTTTTCCTTTTAACAGCTAGTGATGTATTTATTATTAATAATGATCAAAACTTTGAATTTCCTAGGCACACTGGCCTCGTTAATTGTTTGGGCACTCTTCCCTTTCATAATTTAACAAGATACATTATTTATTACGGGGCTCAAAACTGGGGTATTACACAATATGATCTAGTAAGAAATTTAACCAGTTGGTACCAAACACGAGCATCCATCCATCCTAGTGAAATGTGAACATGGGGTCTAATTGCTTCATTCCAAGCGATCCTCATTGAGATATGCTAATATATCCATGCATTGTTTTTATTATGCCACATGCCTCTTGACTATTTTCTATTATGGCACCATGTTGGTACATAGTGTTCTAACCCTAAATTGCACCACACATGCTTACATGGCATCAGGACAACCCATATCCCTTCCTTTCCAAAGCCATGCTGAATAAACTCTTGAAAATCCTCTTAAATCAAGTGACACACGCCCTAACTCAATACTGCACGCGTTGGAACGCTGGCAGGCCTACTACTGCACGTGTTGGAACGCTGGCAGGCCTACTACAACCCGCGTTTACCTAACAAAGAACAAAAACAGGAAAGTTGTCGACGGGACAAAAAGATATGGGTCAGTTAACTAAAACTCCCAGCCATGCATGGCCGAGAGTTCGTCCAAAACCCTAGCTCCTTCTAGCCTATAAAATAAGGGGTAGGGGTACTATTTGGAGGAGGAAAAACATAGCGAAGAAACTCTGCCCATTTGCCGAATCCATTTGTCCCAACCCTTTAGCCTTTCCTCAAGCCTAAGGAGAATTAATGCAAAGCAGTTGGAGGACAAAGAAGAGGAGGAGCCCAGGATCAGGATCAAGGAACGATGGCCGGTCTCAACATTGATTGTAAGTTGATTCATCTTGAAAATAATAAAGAATACTTTTCCCGCCCCAATGCATGAGTTATATATGATTCATTCGATTTATGCTTAATCTCTAACCCTCAAGTAGAAAAATAGCATGCATGTGTAGTG
>SNQJ01S0081953.1:93633-105028 GCA_010110895.2 Picea sitchensis
TTCTGGATCCTGTCTGAGTCTTGTTGGTTCACAGTCTTGTCTCAGTTTGCTTTATTGCGTTTATTATTCTTTGCAATTATTTTTCTTTTCTGTAAAAGAAGAAGCATCGAAGCCTTCAAGAGACCATGGTTGTCAATACCAAAGGCCTCTTCCAGGTCTGGGCTGCCCGTGTTTAATTTTTTGTTGGATTTTATACCTACACGCGGCCTGTGCCAGTTCAGCCTGTGGGTACCCGCACTCTGTTATAGCTCAGCACACATTTGCATGTGTGTTGTTTCAGTGACAGTAGCGGGCTTGATTGGGTGCTTTTCAATCAGGGTGGGGTAGTCATCCCCTCCTGTGGTGAGAAGTGTTCCTCTCAGGAGTTTGAGTCTAGGGTGGCACAGTCAGTAGGTTAGGGCCTCATACCCTTATCCTATTCTTTCTTAGTTGATTGTTGATAGAAAAGATAAAAAAAGAAAAGATTTTGTTTTATGGTTTTTAGACAAGCGTAAGAGTCAGTGCTTTCTTGATTTTCATTGTGCGTCTTTGCTCTGGTTCTTTGCGATCTGCGCTTTAAGCCAGAATTTTATTTTGTTTTCTTGGTTTTGTGCTTGTCGACATTTTCCCTTTGTTGCTTCATTTTGCACTTAAATAAAAAAAAATTCTCTTTTTCATTTGCTTCTTTGTTTAAAGATTGTGTTGCTGCATCAATAGCTAGGAAGAATTATTTTTTCATAAGTTTTTGCAGTGCATTTAGAGCTTAAGTAGCTCGCAGACTGAGCGAAATTCCTTTATGTTTGCTGCATGAAATCTTAGAAAAGTTGAAAAGAAAAAGAAATCTTTCTTGGTGAAAAGATGTTGGTTTTTGCATTTTTTGTAAAAGTTTTTGTTTCCAAGCATTTATTATTCATTTTCCTTTGAGTCTTTACACACCATCAGTTTCACCTTCATACCTTGTGACGTAAAAAATCCCATAAAAGCAATGCTAAGTTAAAATCTATTAGACTTTTTTGTTTGTAGGGTTCATACACTAGCTCGGGACTAGGGCCTTGGAATAGGTTGGAGAGTAAATTCTCCAAGGCCACTCAAACCAAACATTGGAGTGTGTCATAGGGAGTGTAGAAGTCCAGTTACGTGAAAGTTATCCGGGACCCCCCTCTAACACAGGGGATAAACACGAGGTCGCGTAAGGAAAGGTAGCGGAGATAACCCCTCCAAAGCTGGACCAAGTGTAATGGAGAACACATATCGAGGATTTGTTAAGGGATTCCGTCGTTTGAATTTGCCACGGGGCTTCATGGGTCTCGAATCTGTTCGAGGTCCTCAGTTGTCTTCCGTACCATTTGCTCTCGATACCCTTGACAGGTTTCGGGCTTGATACCCTGCTCATTGTGGTCTACCCGACTATCGACTGTACCCGCCTGGTGACTATTCGCGTGCTGGCAAACTAGTTGCCAATCTTTTCTAGGGACATACAGAGGTGACTGCGAGGGTATACCACGGTACCTAGGACAGACATCGGGCCACACTTTTCAGAGTATACCCGAAGGGTGCTTCCATTTTCGAGTTGTACTTGCACCGGTAAGTTTCTCTAGTGTTGGTTGTTGTAACTATTCTTCCAACTAGTTTAGTGTTTGCTTGATTTATCTCTTAGGGGCTTCTTTTTTAGTGTGTGTTACTGTTTGATCATGTAGAATACCTTAGCATGTCGTGGATCTTCTCACACAGTGGAGGATTCAGATCTCTGCTGGTCACGAAGGCTTTTGGGCCTGCCGCCGGTTATACTGGAGCCACCCCCGCCACCATTGAGGCAGAAGCTAGACCAACAAGGGTCTTTCGAAGCAACCAGGTTACAAACCATTGAGCCCGAACAACTCCCAGAGGAATCAATCGCCAATATTGGCTCAGTTGAAACCCCAACCACTGATACTTGGCCATCGGTCATTGTACCTATCCAGTTTTACGAACGCCTGTCAGTGCCTCATACAATTATGGAACCAAACTCTGTTACTTCCTCTGGGAATTCTTCCATTCCCATCACCGTTTTCACCATAGGAGAAGCATCTCCTAACTTTCCTTCATCGGTCCGAGCCACTACGGTCTCAGCCGCAAATATGTCGCACAGTGGACCGTCCCCATCTATCGCGGCAGCCACACCTCCCTTCACACCTAGTGCGACAGGCCCTCCGTTCTCATACGGTATGCCTAGTTCAGGTACAAGTCCTACACTCACTTACTCCACTTTACAAACTTTGGGTCTGGGGGTCGGGAGCTCTAATGCTCCTCTGCAAGGTCAACTTGGGGGCATTCTTATTCCTTTTAATTATTTTCCTTACGCTGGAGGTCATATCTCTCCTTCGTCCCCTTCGCTTGGTGGTCTGCATCAACAGTCCGCCGGGTAGCCTGCACACACGAGTTCATTTGGATATGGGAATCAAGGAACACCTGCGCAAACTCAGCCAGTAGGTTCGTCACCGGTTGTTTGGAATGGGACGTTTGGTAACAACTCTTTCGCATCGACTGCTTTCCCATCTAGGGGCACTCCCATTTTTGGACAGTCTACTCCGGCGCAGGGTACTATTCCTGCGCCGGGGGCACATATACTAGGACCTTGGAACTCAGGACAAGGATCCGTTCCTTCCTTTGGAATGTCGTTCTGGGGTAATTCTTTCCACAGTCAATGGAACCCCGGACATAATTCTATGCCTCTCCCATCAGGACTGGCATGGGGTAATCCTTCCCAAAGTCCGTCAAACACGATGAATGCCCAACATCCTATGTCCTTTATGGGGAATCAGCCAATGATGTCTCCACAGATGCAAAACCCTTACACTGGTCAGGGCCATGGTCTCTACCAGAATCCGGGCCAGCAGCCAAACTTTTCATGGCAACCTGGTGCCAGTCAAACTCCAGGACCCTTTTTCCCAGGCTATCGGCAGCAACCCAAACTACCATTCCTGGCGACGTTACACTTGCCCGATTTGACAAGGTTGTTAAATGATCCTATCTGTCACGATCCGCGTTGGCCTCCTATGCCAATGAAGTTTCCTTCGGACATTCCAAAGTTCGAGGCCAAGCCTAACGAAGATCCAGGTGATCACGTGACTACTTTCCACCTTTGGTGTTCATCTAACTCACTGAAATATGACTTCGTCCAGTTGCGATTGTTTCAATGCACTCTTATTGGGAGTGCCGCGAAATGGTACATCGAGCTTGATCGCTCATGATATTCCTCTTTTGGCGAACTGGCTATGGCCTTCCTTAACCATTTCCAGTTACCTGTGAGATACGATGCGGGCACATAGCTTCTTGCCAATTTCGAACAGATGACAGCGGACCATATCTCTTATCATATCTGAGAGTGGAGACGCCAAAATAGTCTAATCAAAGTACCAGTTCCACCAGCATTCCTGCTTGAATGGTTCCTTAAGTCTTTAGTACCGCAATTATCCAAAGATGTCGCAACTTCTGGGGTTTTCTCCGAAGAAGATGCCATCATGAGGGCTCAACAATTTGAGCTCATCTATTCTCAGTCTGGTTTATTATAAAACATCCTACCAGATGCACCACGATCGATACTGGATAAAACTAGACAGAGAGTCAGACCACATGCCGATGGTATCGTTGGTTCGGCACAAACCAACCCCGCTGAGAAATTGACAAAACAATTGCAACAATTATCTATACAACATTCAACGGCCAGCCAGACTACTGCTTTGGCTGCTCCCCCTACCCAAATGTCGGAAGTACACTCCGTGCAGACGACCAACCCAAAGGCCCCCCAGCAGCCTGAAGGGAAGAAAAAACAACGCAAGACGGGTAAGGGGGATAAAAAACCCACTGATAATGCTGGCAAGGGCACTACGGAAAAACGGAAGGCGAGGTATCCGTGCAACTTGTGTGCAGAAGAACACCCGACCTATCTATGTCCTCGACTTGCAGAGGCCCAAAAGTTTGTTACACAGCAACAGTAAGCCGTGTTGACTAATCCCTTTCAGCATGGGCAAAATTTAACTCAAGCCTCTACAAGTGCCGAAGGGGGCAGCCAAGAAACCTTCCCTCCCCCAAATAATTCCTCATCCGCGAACGTATATATGGTTAGGGGTGATGCTTTAATAATGACTAGAGTGCACGACTATAGTAAACCAAGCATCTCTGAGAAGGGAAAAGAAGCCGAACTCCCATCTCTTCCTCTACAGATTGAGAAGATGTTGGGAGAAATGATGACACACATTCCAAAAGGTGTGTTTAAGAAAGCTTCTCACAATCCAAATGCAAGGGCCACCCAAAATTACTCTGTGGTGGAATATTTATCCCAAACCCCTTGTGCTATGTCCGCTTTGGAGGTCCTCCAAAGTTGCCCTGCTTAGAGGAAAGCCTTGTTGACTGCTTTAGGCTCTACTGAGACTTGTAACCCAGGTACCATCATGTTAGATATGACTGACTTGAAACCTCGTCTGCCTTACCACGTCGCGTTTCAGATAGTAGTGGCTCATCCCATGAAAACTTTTACACGAAATATCTTCCGCACGGTGGTCGACGAGGGTGCTTCGACTTGCGTTATGTCGTTAGCATGTTGGAAAGCCATTGGTTATCCCACTTTGTCTCCATCACCTACTCTCCTCACTGCGTTCGACGATCGTTCTTTCCGACCACATGGCATTATTCCTTCTTTCCCTGTGCAGTTAGGAGGGAAGACCATGTGCGTTGAAGTAGAGGTAGTCGATGCTCCCCTCGACTATAACCTCTTGTTAGGTCAAAGTTGGACTTATGCTATGCAAGCTGTGGTTGCTACAATTTTCCGAGTCTTATTGTTTCCACATGAGGGTTGGATAGTGACCATCGATCAATTGTCCTTCTCTAGACCTGACACAGCTTTGAGGGCATCCACGGTTCCCATGATAGATAATCCTCAACCTGGTGTCGTTAATGTGGGAGTTGGCTTGTACCCATCCTTGATGGGTACCTTCGATTACCCACCTCCTCATGATGATTTCAAGTTTATATCGACTCACCACAAGGCTGAGATTTTTCACGTTTCGTTGTTCCGCACGACTTACTTTGTAGATCCGTGGATTCTTCCTTCCCCATCAGCCACGATGGATGAGACAGGGCACTCTGGCATGTCCATGCCCTTGTCGGCCGCTGAAGTAGCATACTCTTTAGTCTAGCAAGCTTCAGCTAACCCTGATCCGATTCCCGCACAAGAGTTGGATCCACTCCTAGAGCCTATCTGGGCTCAGGGTTCTCTCGCCAACACCGATTCGTTAGACTTAGTCTTTCCTTCTGACAAAATTGTAATCGAAGCAATGACTAGTCCAGACAGACCTTGGGAAGATCTGCATCATAGATCATATTTCCTCCCAGAGTTAAGTCGAATTGAGGCAGGAGAATTCACTATCACCATGACGGGAGATCATCCATGTCCTATTAACCTCTTAGATACACAGGACATTTATGCTGAGGGAAATATGGTGACTATCACTGAAACTATACCTATTAACATCTCCCGAAACCCTGGTGTCGTGGAGAATGTCTTCGTCGGAGTGGATTTCTACCCCGAAGAGATTCATATTTACACGGATCTTTTCAAATAATTTCGCGACGTTTTTGCCTGGTCTTACGAAGCGATACCTGACATCGACCCACAAAGTGTCGATCATGGGCTACCTTTGTTTTTTTTCAAGCTCGCTTTGAGACCCAAAAGAAACATCTGACGAGACTGTATTTATGATTTTCGATCTCGTTCGGATTAACTGAGAAAAGTAACCATTATGGAGTCTTCTTTAAGCCCTTTTCAGACTCCTTAAAGATGAAAAGATTGCCGAGTGACCTTGTTTCTTCACACTCGTTAAATTGGTCCAGAAGAACGTTCCTTAAATGGAGTCTTCTTTAAGCCCTTTTCAGACTCCTTAAAGATGAAAAGATTGCCGAGTGACCTTGTTTCTTCACACTCGTTAAATTGGTCCAGAAGAACGTTCCTTAAACGGGTCTCCTTTTAAGCCCTTTTTAGACCCTCTAAACATGAAAAGATTTCCAAGCGATCTTGTGGCCTTCACGCTCATTAAACTGAAATTTGAAGTCACGTCTGTCTGGCAGTAGTTTACCCCTTTTCAGTCCGGATGGTCAACTGTACAAAAAAAGGAATACTCTATTGAATTCCCATTCTTTAGAAGAGTATCCTTAGGTATAATTTTATCCCTTTTTCGGGCCTGAGGGACTAAATTTACGAAAAAGAAACCCCCCCGGAGTCCATAGTGAAGCTCTTTTCAGACTCCCTAAAATTGAAAAGATCGTCGAGTGACCTTATTCCTTCACACTCGTTAAATTGGTCCAGAAGAACATTCTTGACAGAGTCCATAGTTAAGCTTTTTTCAGACTCCTTAAAATTGAAAAAATAGCCGAGTGATCTTGTCCTTGTCACACTCGTTAAAATGGTTTTGAATTGACGTCTAATCGGTGCTAGTTTACCCCTTTTTCGAACCGACTAGACTATTGTCGAAAAAGGTACCCCAATGGAGTTTCCTTTTATGCTTTTTCAGACTCTCTAAATATGAAAAATCACCGAGCTTCCCTTCTTTGGGCTCGTTGAACTTACATTGAAGGACGTTACCATTGTGTGTTTTATCAACCGCATTTGCATCCTTTACCCATCAGCCTAGTAACAGTTTGCCTTTGCGTCTTAACACCTTTGGCCACTGGAGGATTTTTCCCGAGTATCATTTCCTTAGAACATCAGTCTTGTCCTTGTGCCTTGAGATTGTATGTTTGTTGTACTCGTTCCTCCATTGTAACGTAATACTCCTTTATTCTTTTTCAAAATCATCAAAAAGAACAAAAAAATCAAATATACCCCAAAAAGAGGATGGGAAAAGTATTTTCTTTATTGGCAGCATCATGAGTCGCCCTTGGATAAAGCACATATGTCCGTTTGATTCATCAGACTATGGGATGTAGTGCGACCTTAGGAAGCTTTGCTCGTTATATAGAGTTGTGTCTTCCACCGTTTGGTTACTCTTCCAAACATATGGAGAGTTTGCGTTGCCTCCTGCTTCGTAGACTTATGATTAATAAATATGTTGCCTGAGTCTTATCACTTGTCGTGCTATTATCCAAGGGAAGTTTGTCACTAAGCTTGAGTTGGCCCCTCTGCAATATGTCTCTTGTCTGCATACCCGACCATCCTGAACGTCCAATCAAGTCTTTGTTCGAAATCACTGAAGCCTTCAGTCCAATCATCAAGATTATCAAGTCCATAACCAGCGAACCGTCGAAGACCTCTTGGTAGTGCAGTCGTACACTCATATTACACTCCTACCCGAGTTTTAGAAGATTTTGAAGTTGTTTCTCGAGCTCTGAAGTACAGCCATCAGGCCGAATCAGCGTCTGGGAGATGGATACTTTATATGTATATCTTTCTGATTTCGAGATGTAGCTCTGCTGTGTATTATTCGTGGCTACTCTTCATAGTTGTTTTACATGGATCTACAGTGTATTTGATTGGTAGCCATGGTTCTATTTTATCCCGAGCATGGGTATGCCCGCCTCGGTGAGACATTTGATATTTTTTGTAGACGGCACCTCCTGATTCTTGATTCTTGGGCTCACTCATTCATCATATCAGTACAAATTGGTAAAGAATTGGTAATGTATTTCGGCCATCAGATGCTCTTCTGACCTCACACATTAGGGGGCATCTGTTATAACCCTAAATTGCACCACACATGCTTACCTAGCATCAGGCCAACCCATATCCCTTCCTTGCCAAAGCCATGCTGAATAAACTCTTGAAAATCCTCTTAAATCAAGTGACACGCGCCCTAACTCACTACTGCACGCGTTGGAACACTGGCAGGCCTACTACTGCATGCGTTGGAACACTGGCAGGCCTACTACAACCCGTGTTTACCTAACAAAGCACAAAAATAGGAAAGTTGCCGACGAGACAAAACGCTATGGGTCAGTTAACTGAAACTCCCAGCCATGCATGGCCGAGAGTTCGTCCAAAACCCTAGCTCCTTCTAGCCTATAAAATAAGGGGTAGGGGTACTATTTGGAGGAGGAAAAACATAGCGAAGAAACTCTGCCCATTTTCCGAATCCATTTGTCCCAACCCTTTAGCCTTTCCTCAAGCCTAAGGAGAATTAACACAAAGAAGTTGGAGGACAAAGAAGAGGAGGAGCCCAGGATCGGGATCAAGGAACAGTGGCCAGTCTCAACATTGATTGTAAGTTGATTCATCTTGAAAATAATAAAGAATACTTTTCCCGCCCCAATGCATGAGTTATATATGATTCATTCGATTTATGCTTAATCTCTAACCCTCAAGTAGAAAAATAGCATGCATGTGTAGTGTTTTGTCTTGATTGCAGGATTGTCTTTGGAAGGAGTAGCGCAAGCAAGCGGACAAAGCGCAAAGGAGGATCTACACCAAACATCAGTAAAAAGGTTAGTAGGTCCTTTCCATGCTTGTTTGTGAAAAAGGGGTTTGAGTTTTGGGGTGATAGGTTAAAAGTGATTTCTTTAAGGTCATGATCTGCATGCAAGTCTAACCCTAGCTTGCTAGTCTGTAGGGTATTATTTCCCCACAACACATAGTAAGTTTCTTGATGTTCACACCCATGCTTGGATGAATGTTGTTTTTCTAGGTGGTGTCAATGGAAATATACATCAACCTTATCTCTTGGTCCTTCTTATTGGACTCTTCAACAAGTGTTTCCTTGGACACATTTATCTTTTTAACTTCTTCTTTTTGTTTATTCCCTTGATATGGCGTTTCTTCAAGTTGTTTTCTAATTTCTTCTTCTAATTCAATATTGAACTCTTCATTTGATGTGTCATTAGGTACTGTAGTTTGTTTCTTGACTAGAACTTCCTACACTACCCCTTTGGGCCCTTCTTTTTTAGTTAGAGAAATGTGTTGCAATGTAATTTTTTTTTCTTGTACCATAGCTTCAATTTTTTTTTTTCACGTTAATATTAACTGTACCAACTAAGTCCATCCAAGGATATCCTAAAACCATATCCACATCATTGATATATATAGCATGAATATCAAAATGCAAGACATATTTATACATGGTGAGTTTCAAATCTTTAAAAATTTGAATAGTCTCACCCTCAACATGTTTACTATGGATATGTTTTCTAGGAACTTGCAATGTTTTATCCAACTAAACATCGATGAAATTATGCTAGAAACTAAGGTTAATAGAAACAATAATCTTATCTTGTTGAATACATCCATGAACCTGTAATATAGAGTTGCCAAATTAAAAAAACCCTTGGTGATTTCTTTATCCTTACTCTTGGCATGAGACCACTTGTCTAAAAGTATTTTTTCATATGCTTCATTGGAAAGTGCCATCACCTTATCAATGATCAATGATTTCCACCATATGGTAGCATCTTCTTTGAAACCATAGGGTAAACAATATTTCCAATTCTCTTTCCATAATGACTGTTGAGACTCTATGAATTCTTCAATAATACTTGGACCATCATCTTTACTAGTAAAAGACATATTTCCATACTTTTCAATAGAGCTCCTTGAGGCAATGAAATTAAAATGGGCATAACCACAACTATATTTCTCCAAGTAGCTCTTATGACCACAATTGTGAAATGCCACAACCACTTTGCATCTATTGGAGTTGGTTTGACTAAAATATGACCATAGTATCCCTATGGTAGCATCTTCTTTGAAACCATAGGGTAAACAATATTTCCAATTCTTTTACTACAGAGTTTCCCTCGAGAAAACCCTAAAATAACTCATTTTAAATCAACATCTCCACTTCTTGACAAGGGAAATTTTAAGGATGAAAATTTATCTTAAAGTGTAGAAACCTTGGCGAATCCTATTAGTCCTTAATATGCAAACTGTAAAATGTTTGGTGATTTTTTTGATTGATCGGAATGACCACAGTTTTGTCAGTAGACTGTCGATGTTTGGTGATATTTTTGTAAAAGTATTCAAATTTTTAAGGATTTTATATAGTTTCTATAAAATTTTGACGATTTTTAAGGTTAAATAATTTTATCCTATAGAATTTGAGAGACTAATTTTTAGAAGAAATGGAATTTGAAAAATCTTTTTTTTGGAAAAAGCATGGAAAATTATCCCATGGGAGAAATTTAACCCCTAAAATTTTCCTTGCTTCCTTAACCCCTTTTTGGATGATGTTTTTTTTTTAATTGGATTTTTTTATTTTTTTTTCCTGAGAAGAATTCAAATATCCAAATGTTTTCTTCAATTTCTCCTAAATGTTTTTTAAGAAATTAATCTAAACTCTGCCACCCTCTTTTTTTTCTCTTGAAAAATATGCAAAAGGATAAGAAATTCTTTCCTTTTTTGGCCCAAGAATGACCTCTAATACCAAATATTGCATGCCTCATATCTAAATATAAAATCATACACAAGAAGCAAAGGATAATGTATAAACTCTGCACTCTTTATTAATATGAAAACCCTTGAGGTAGGGTAAGACTATATATTGTTTGTTAAGGAAGAAAAGCACTCCCAAGCAATGATGCTTGTTTCAATTACACTATACTTCAACATGATTTTATTACATTGCTTCTACTTTATTATAGTATTACCTACCTCCTAGGAACCTGTTGGCAGTAATAATACAATTGTCATTTTTATTAAATAATCTACATAACTGCCTACACAGGGTCATGAAATTTCATTACCCTTCATGAACAGTTTCTGAGATGACAGTTGCAAATCGCCGCTTCTCCCTATTGTCTTTTTGATTTTTGTTTTCATGACTGTAAACATGAAAACTTGCGGCTAGAATTGACATTTTGTTTTGATTTATGATTAAAGGAAGTGTAATGTCCCCACTTTGGGACATCATCACAGGGCAGAGACTTATGATGACCATAGTAGCCAGATGGATGTTATAGCGAGTACAGGGGTATTTGAGAGGCATTGTGGGGTCCAGTTGGAATTTATCATCATATTCCATCATTCTGAGCCATTCTGCACACGCTGGCTTTGGTTTCGTTCCATTCCGACGATTTCCATGATTTTGACTATTTTGAGCTATAAGTTAATTAAAATCACTGAAGAGGGCATTTTGGGCACATTACATGGAGGAACCTCTCAGTGTAATAGCTCATTGGAATCGGGAGGAGTAGCACTACAGGATGGGATGGCTAGAAGTGACTTTCAGTAGCCAGGGAAGCCGCAAGGAGAGATAAGGAGATTTTCAGAGGTAAAAAGTTTAATTAATTAATTAAAGTGATTTAATTAATTAATAAAATATTAATAAAATGAAAGTCACTTTGGAGGGACAAGGTGAGCCAAAAAGTATAAAAGGAAGGCAAGGGACTCTACTCATCATTCATGTATGATCTTATTTTGATTTCTGGCTTCTAGCTAGTGAGCCCAATATTGGGGGTT
>SNQJ01S0081954.1:0-11287 GCA_010110895.2 Picea sitchensis
ACAAATAGTTACTTTTATTAATTAATTTCATACACCGATTTAAACAATGATTTTTGTATAAAGATTATGGAGTGATGGAAACAAATTTTTAAATTCTACAACATGGGTTTTTGGAAGAACATGCCCAATTAGCCGAAGTATGACTAATTTCCTCAGAAAGTGTGCAAGGTGGCTGGTATAAGCAGTTCTTTGAAGACAACTTTCCCATATTTCCCTTTCATGGTCGGATGCCAGATCGACTTCAAATTACTATTTCGTGAATGTCTAAATTGACCTCCACATATCTCATTTGTTGGTGATCATTTAAACTCAACTTGTAAACATTTTAATTGATGGTTATATTAAAAACGGTTCCCTCTCAGCTGCTAGTCATTAAATATTTGACTTGGTCTCACCCTTTTTTATATTTTCTTCCTCATTCGACTGAAAAACATCCTTTTGGTCGACTCAACTAGGAGAAATTTTGACTTAAGTATTTCAATTCTATTTGACCCATATTGATTCAGCCTTGACCCGACTTGTATTTAAGTTTTCTTCGACTTCGACCTTTAGGTTACTTATTTATTTGACCGACTCGACTTGGAAGAAAAATGACTTGAGAAATTTGACTTTGGTCATCTCAGCTTGCTTTGGCTGACTTGTATTTCCCGACTCAATTTTCCTTCAACTTCGACCTTCAGTTGGTTGACTTGTCTTCGACTCATCTTGAAATCGATCGAGTTGTATTCTCCAACTTCCTTCAATCTGTAGGATTGCAGTCAGTCAACTTGTATTCGACTCATCTTACAGTCAATCGAATTCCAGATAGTTGACCTTATTGTTGTTTGAATCAACTCAACTTATGACTCGATGGTGTCAATGCTTCCTCACTAAACATCCACCATTGACATTCTGTCTCATCTCTAGAGTCTTCTTCAATTGATATTTTCTAAATCACTTTTAATGAACCATGTATTATTAACTTCTTTATTTGTGATTTGTATGGATCCATAATGGATTATCCATTTACCCTTTTTATCTAGAAAATTTCTTCACAGTTTCTTCTTTTGTGCATGGATGTTAATGACACAATATCAACTTTATACAATATAGGATGAGTGTATCAAGCTCATACAATATATTAGTCAATATTATCTTTCTACTAATATTGAAGTCACCTTCATAACATTGTGTCCAATATTGACAATGCTTGTGATCTAGGTGGATATTGGTGGCCACCCACCTATTCCAACTGGCTCCTCGTGTCTACTTTTTGTTTAACACGTTCTTCTGTACTGCTTGTACTGGTGTAGAAGAAGGATGGGACTTGACAACTTTGAATTGATTACAGATCCTTAAAGAAAATCACAGTTAGGAACTGCTACCCCATTCCCAGGATTGATGACCTTCTTGACAAACTCAAGGGGGAAAACTTATTCAGCAAGATTGACCTGAAGTCTGGCTACCACCAGGTTCCCATCGAACCAACAGATGTTTGGAAGACAAACTTCAAGTCTAAATAAGGTCTCTACGAATGGATAGTCATGCCCTTTGGATTAACAAATGTACCAACCACTTTCATGAGGTTTATGGATGATGTATTGAGATCCTTCAACAACTCCTTTATGGTAGTATATTTGGGTGACATCCTCATATTCAAGAGAACATGGGAGGAGCACATGCAGAATATTCAATAGGTTTTGAGCACTCTGCGACAACACAAGATTTATGCCAACTTGGAAAAATTCTCTTTTGGCATGAACATGGTCCAATATCTAGGCTACATTGTTGATGAGAATGGGGTACATGTTGATCTAGCTAAGATACAATTCATCCGTGACTGGCCATCCCCGACCACACTGGCTGAGCTTCGAATCTTCTTGGGAGTAGCCAATTTCTACCGACGGTTCATGTTGGGATTCTCCCATATTGCATGGGCCCTCAACCAGGTAACCAAAGGAGGTGGTAGGGCCAAGTTCGTGTGGGGGAAGGAGAAGAAATGTGCATTTTATGATCTGAAACATCGCTTGTGCTCAACTCCAGTACTCTCCTTTCTTGATCTGCAACAACCATTTGAGATTGAGACTGATGCATCTAACTATGTTGTGGGCACAGTTCTCACTTAGCATGGGAATCATGTGGCATACCATAGTGAGACACTCTCTGATACTATCTGGAAATACCACACCTATGACAAAGAAATGTATTCCATTGTACAAGCCTGTCGTCAATGGAAACATTACATTCTGGGGAAAGAGACGATCATACACACTGATCACAAGCCTCTGCAGTTCATACAGACACAGGGGAAATTGTAAAACAACCACCATCAAAAGTGTCCACCTACCTACAACAGTTCCATCTCAACATCAAGTATAAGACATGTATCTCCAATCGTGTCGTTGTCTGCCTCAGTCGACCACCTGTGGCTGTACTCACCACTATGCTCTAGTCCTCTGGACATGAAGCATCGGAGTGGCCCCAACTTTATCATCAAGATCCAGACTTCACCACCACATATCAGTTCTTGGGTACAGGCACCACTGTCACTGATTTTCACATTCAGGACAGATTCTTGTGCCACTTGGGCCATCTATGTGTTCCTACAAGTGAGAGTGCAAATCTGATTTGGGAAGCCCACTACAGTCGGGTTGCAAGAAATTTTGGCATAGAGACAACTATGGTTGTTCTTCAGAAACATTTTTATTGGCCAAAACTTCGACAGGATGTTAGCAAGTATATCCAATATTGCACTGCCTACGTCATTTCCAAGCCAACCATCAAGAAGCAAAGATTATACACCCCTCTTCCTATTCTCGATAAGCCATGGGAATCCATCTCAATGGATTACATGTCTGGTTTTTTGTCCACAAAGCACCAAAATGAATACATGTTTGTGGTCATTGATCGGTTTTCGAAGATGGCCATCCTCATAGCCTGTAAGAAGAATGTCACAGTGACAGATACTGCCAAGCTCTTCTTCGAATGAGTTTGGGTCCACTTTGGGATACCACAGACCATCATCTCTAACTAAGACATTAGATTCCTCGGCACCTTTTGGTCGAGTCTCTGGTCTCTGTTGGACACCAAGCTCACAAAATCCACTGCTTTCCACCCCCAAACCGATGGCCAAAATGAGGTCGTCAATCAAATGACTGTTCACATCCTGCGCATGTACAATTCTAAGCATCCTCATACATGGGATGAGAGTCACCCATATGTCCAACACAACTACAACAGGGCTCTCCATAGTTCCACTGGCCATAGCCCATTTCAGGTGGGTTTGGGATTCCAACCCTTGGGACCCATTGATGTTTCACTTCCTCTTACCACTGCACAGACAAAATCTTCCCCTGATTATTCGATGATCGACAAAGCCACCAGATTCATTGAGCAAATTCAACACATCCGCCAACAGATCCAGGAGCTTTTGCAGAAATCCAATGCTAAGTATAAGCAACACCATGATCAACACATGGTACCACACCATTTTTAGGTTGGAGACAAAGTCTAGTTACATTTGCAGAAGGAGCATCTCACCGGGCCCCATCAGAAGCTTCACCGACTTCTTTATGGGCCTTACACTATCACCAAGGATATGGGTAGAAATTATTTTGAGATCAAAACTCCACCCTTCCTTGGTCTGCATCTAATATTCAATGTGAACCTCCTTAGGCCATATTTTCCATCATTATTGGACACCTTTGAGATCATCAAACAACCAACACCAACATATATCAACCCTGACTACATGGAACAAGCATCCACCGATCAGATCATGGACACACAGGTCAAGGGCACTCTCCAGCAAAGGATCCATCTTTATCGAGTTGTCAAAGCAGGGAAGCTCCTGCGCCAAGGAAATTGGCTCACTCTTGGCAAAATTTAACATAAATTTCCTCATATGATGGGGGAACTCAACGCAATGGATACCATTGCTTCCTAAGGGGGAAGGATTGATCCAGGTGGATATTGGTGGCCACCCACCTATTCCAACTAGCTCCTCATGTATGTTTTTTGTTCAACACCGTTCTTCTGTACTTCTTTGTAATTGTGAGTTATACACTTATGGGGTTGTATGAATCCCCACACATCCTCTAGGTGGATATGGGTCGACTCTCACCTAATCCAACTAGATTATTTTGTATATTTTCATGTCAGCACATCTTTTTGTACTTCCAGGGCCGTTTTGGGGCCCTAAATGTTGTTTTTTTGGCTTGCCATAGTCAAACTATAGACAGAGTTAGAGTTTGATAGTGGAATGTGTAGTTCTCTAAAATACCTTTCCAACAGGATATCACGCACCTAAAATGAAGGTCGTATGAAAAAGTTACAACCCTAGGAAGTCAAGGTAGCAAATTACACCATCTTAACCACAGGGCCCACATGACTTTTGGCGTTTCACCTTCTAGGGTTATGTTTTTGGATGTCTAGGGTTTTGGAATTCATGGGTAATATGAAAAGGGCCTCTGGAGCCTCATTGTATTCAATTCTTATAATATGGATATCCAAAAACCTAACCCTAGGAGATGAAGTGCCAAAAGTCATATGGGTCCCATTAGGGTAAGTTAGTACATTAACTTCCCGGGGTCGTAACTTTTGCATATGATATCCGTTTAGGGCGCACGATAGCTCGTTGGAAAGGTATTGATGAGGATATTCATTAAGAGGGATCAATGAGAGCCTTCAACTATCATTGAGGTGTTCGATCGTGAAAAAATGTCATTTATTCCCTCAAACTGACCCCATAAGTTAAAATCTGCTAAAAATAGTAAATTGCCAGAATTGCCAAAAAAATGTTTTGAGCCAGTTGGAAAAGGTGGGTGGCCATAGATATCCACCTACATAAATCCTCCCTCCTTAGGAAGAAATGGTCTCCATTTTGTTGAGTGCCCCCAACAGATGAGGAAATTTCTGTTGAATTTGTCCTTGGTTGAGCCACTTGCCTTGGTGCAGGAGTTGGCCTGCTTTTACAACCCGATAAAGTTGGATCCTTTGTTAGCGAGTGCCATTGACCTATGTGTCCACAATATGATCATTGGATGCATGCTCCATGCAGTCAATTTTTTATCTCTATAAGTGTTAATTGTTCTTCTATCTCCGAGGTATCCAATAATGGTGGAAAATAAGGCCGAAGGAGGTCCACATTGAACACTGGGTGCAAGCCAAGGAAGGGGGGCAGGTTGAGCTCAAAAGAATTATCACCCACAACCTTGGTGAAGGTGTAATCCCCATAATGGTGTGGACGAAGCTTCCGATGAGGTCCTGTAAGGCGTTCTTTCTGCAAGTGCAACCAAACTTTTTCTCCCACCTGAAATTCGTGTGGCACCTGGTGTTGATCATGGCACTGCTTGGACTTGGCATTGGACTTATGTAAAATATCCTGAACCTATGGGAGGATGTGCCAGATCCTCTCAATGAAATAGGTGTCTTTGACAGCTACAGTTGGAGCATGCGATGAGTCTACATGGGTGGCCTCAAGGGGTAGTGCAACATCCATGGGACCCAATGGATAAAATCCTAACCACACCTAAAAGGGGCTATGAACGGTTGAGTTATGTATGGCTCTGTTGTAGTTGTGTTGAACATAGGGAAGACTCTCATCCTAGGTGTGAGGTTTCTTGGAATTTTACATGCACAGGATGTGCACGATCATCCGGTTGACGACCTCGGTTTGGCCATTCATCTGGGGGTGGAAGGTAGTGGACTTGGTGAGCTTGGTGTCCAGCAGTGAACAGAGGCTCGACCAAAATGTGATGAGGAACCGACTGTCCGGATCTAAGATAATATGTTTTGGGATCCCAAAGTGTACCCACACTCGTTGAAAGAAAATCTTGGTAGTTTCCTCCACTGTGATGCTCTTCGTGCAAGCGACAAAAATTTCCATCTTGGAAAAGTGATCAACAGAAACAAAAACACGTTCATTTCCCCGCTTGGTGGAAGGGAGCCCTAACATGTAGTCCATTAAGATGGATTCCCAGGGCCTATCAGGAGTAGGAAGAGGATTGTACAGGCCTTGTTTCTTGATGGCTAGTTTGGAAATAGCGTAGGCAACACAGGACCAGATGTACTTGTTGACATCCTATCGAACTTTCGGCTAGTAAAAATGTCACCGAAACACTGCCACTATCTTTTCCACACCGAAGTGTCATACCACTCGACTATAGTGGGCTTCCCAAATCATCTTCGCTCGCTCGCTTGATGGAACACAAAGATGGCCCAAACGGCACATCAGCCCGTCCTGAATATGGAAATTGTTGACAGCTGTGTTGGCACCCAACATCTGGTAGGTGTTGGTGAAGTCAGGATCTGTATCATAGATGTGGGGCCACCCAGAGGTCCCATGGCCGCAAGATTCTAGCACTGTGGTGAGTGTCGCGACTGGAGGTTGGTTGAGGCAATCAATGACTCAGTTGGTACTTCCTGTTTTATACTTGATGTTGAGGTGGAACTGCTGCAAATATGTTGACCACTTCTGATGGTGGTCATTCTGTAATTTGACTTGTGTCTGCATGAACTATAATTAATTATAATCAGTGTGGATGATTGTCTCCTTCCTGAGAATGTAATTCCTCCATTGGAAGCATGCTTGCACAATGGAGTGCATTGTTTTGTCATAAGTAGGGTGATTATGAACAACCTATGATAGTGTCTCACTATGATAGGCCACAGGGTGGTTGTGATGAGTGAGGAATACACCCACACCATAGTCTGAAGCATTTGACTCGATCTCAAAGGGTTGTTGCAGGTTAGGTAATGAGAGCACTAGTGTTGAACACAATCGCTTCTTTATGTCATCGAACAATTTATGTTGGGACATGCCCCACACAATTTTTTCCTTACCACCACCTCTGGTTATTTGACTAAGAGCCCATGCAATATGGGAGAATCCCAACACGAACCTGCGATAGAAATTGGCAAGGCCTAAGAAGCTCCAAATCTCAATGAGAGTGGTTGGGGATGGCCAGTCCCAGATGACTTGGATCTTGGCTAGATCAGCATGCACATCATGCGCATCAACAATGTAGCCTAGGTACTAGACCCTATCCATGTTGATGGAGAATTTTTCCAAGTTGGCATATAGCTTGTGTTGTCGCAGAGTGTGCAGAACCTACTGAATATGTTGCAAGTGTTGTGCCCAAGTCTTATTGTAGATATGGATTTCATATAGATACACCACCACAAAATAATTAGTGAAAGGCCACAGGATATCATCCATCAACCTCATGAAAGTTGTTGGGGCATTCGTCAAACCAAAGGGTATGACCAGTTATTCAAAAAGACCTTCTTTTGACTTGAAGGTAGTTTTCCATACATCTATCTGTTCTATTGGGACCTGATGGTAGCCAGAATTCAAATCAATCTTACAGAAGTATTTTCCCCCCTTGAGTTGATCAAGGAGATAATCAATTCGGGGAATCGGGTACCAGTTCCTGACTGTGATTTTGTTTAGGGCTCGGTAATCAATGCAGAGTCACCAGGTCTCATCTTTATTTTGCACCAACACAATTGGGCTTCCACAAGGTGATGATCTGGGTCGGATGTGCCCCTTGTGGAGAAGTTATTGGATATGACACTTGATCTCCTCATTTTATAGCAGAGAGAGATGGTAGATTGGCCCATTTGGTAGTGGTGCACTAGGGGTCAGATCAATGGGATGCTTGAACTGACATTGCAGAGGTACTCGAGTAGGTGATGAGAATATTTCTTTGTATTCTTCCACGAACTTATCCACTTGCTTATGCTACGTGGAGAGGTCAGTCACGGAGGCCATGGATGTGGTTGCAACCTTTCACTCACTCTGAGAGTGAATCCCGAAGAAGACAAACTTCCTGATCTGAGAAATGACCTTCCTGTATTGCTTGGCAGAGATCAAGGAAATAGCACTAGGTGGGACTACCTCAGGTATCATGTACAATTTCTTGTTCAAAGTAATAATAACACTGCGAGGCCTAGACTCATATACAACATGACGTTTCCATGAATAAGGTTGGCCCAAAATAACATCACAAACTTCAAGGGGAAAAACCTCACACAATACCTCATCTTTGAATGGCTTGATTTCGTACGACATGTGACACTTTTGAATGATGTGAAGATCTCTTCCTTGGAAAATCCATATGATGGTGTAGGGTTGTGGGTACGGTGTTGTCGGAAGGAGTAGTTTCTTGATGACCTCTGCTAAGATACGGTTATACTGGCTATCGCTATCAACGATGAAGTCCAGTGGAGTGCCTTTCACCCACATTTGTGAATGAAAGACGTGCCCACCTTCCTATGGATCATTAGGTTCACCAAGATGGATCTTGGTGGTAGCAATGGTTGCACTGGGTTCTGCATCAACGATATGTCTCCCCTTCTCTGGTTCTGACTCAAAGTCATAACCCGCATGTGATTCAAAGGCTTTTACTTCAACCACTAATGACTTCTTTGAGCGACAATCAACAGTGTTATGCCAGGGGCTCTTATGGAAGTCACACCACTTCTCGATATCTTTCTTCATCCTCCCATTGTCCTTATTTGCTTGTGTCTTGGACTGGTTGTCATGAGGTTGACCATATTTTCTCTGTCCTTTTTTCTATGGGTTAGGGATTCCCTTTCCCTACATCTATTGTGAGGGGTTCCTATACCCAAACTACCACATTTTTTGTTTAATCTTCTGCTCTATTTTGATGACATATCGATAGGCTGTGCCCAAGGATGAGATGTCCAAGAACTCCATTTTTGTTTGGATGTATCTATGCACACCACGACGGTTCTTGAGCACTAGTTGTTGCTCATAATATTTGATACTCGGCTTGGTGCTCAAGGTATGGAAGACATTGGTGAACTCTGGGACTATTTGGTCTCTTTCCTGCCTCAGTGCGGTCCATCTTGTATACAATTAGTCATAACTTCCAACAGGGTAGTATTGTTCCTTAATAACATCTCTGAAGGAATCCCAAGTGGGTGAAACTGCAAATAATGTTGATCCTTCTGTTTCAATTTTGTCATAGAAAGTCTCCCACCAATCTTTGACATGGGGGATGACCTTGAGGAGTGCAATATAATATTTTCTCTATCAGAAAAGTTGTGGACAAAAAAATACCCTTCTAGAAGGTTTAACCATTTATCTATGAAATTCGCATCTATTTGACCTTCAAATATAGGAATGTCAAAATTGATCTGTACCTTGAAGTGGGTGGTGCTTCTTCTTGAGGTGGATGAATCGCTTGCTGATAGTCGTCGAAGGATTTGTGCAAAGTTGTCCATCATTTCATTCCTTTGTCGCTCAAGGGCTTCCTCGAGCAACATTTTGAAAGGATCTCCTTTCCCGTCATATTTATTTTTGTCCGCCATGGGTGGTTTCTTGGGCGTGCGAGAGAAATTTTCCTCAAGAGAAACAAGCTCGAGACCCAACTCTCTATACGTTGACCGCGTCGGTTAGATGCATTAAAAGAAACAACACGGAGGAGACCGCTCTGATACCACTGATCCAGATTTATAAGAGGAACAAAATGAAACCACGGATTTATAATGTTAACATAGATAAACAATGAAGAATAACAGAGATATAGTAAAAATTGACTTCTATTAAATAAGAAATATGCTGAAAACTGTAAAATGAAGACTGAAAACAAGCTTGCTAGAATGGTGGCAGCTTATCTATGAGAAGAGATGTGATGACTACACTCATTCGCAAGAAGATGAGTACAATGAGGCTCTGAAGGCCTTTTTACAATAAATATGAATTCCAAAACCCTAGACATCCAAAAATATAACCCAGGGAGATGAAGCGCCAAAATTCACGTGGGCCCCATTGGGGTAAGTTAGTACATTAACTTCCCGGGGTCATAACTTTTGCATACGATCTATGTTTAGGGTGCACGATAGCTCATTGGAAAGGTATTGACGAGGATATTCATTTAGGGGGTCAATGAGAGCATTCAACTATCATTTAGGTGCCCAATCGTGAAAAAACGTCTTTAGGCCGTCAAACTGGCCCCAGAAAGTAAAAACTGCTAAAAATAGTAAATTGTCAAAATTGCTAGAAAATTGTTTTGAGCCAGTTGGAAAAGGTGGGTGGCCACCGATATCCACTTGGATCAAAATAATATATGTTGGATCATTCATGTTAGCCTATTTTGAAGCCCGTTATAAATTATTAAATGTTGAAGTTCATTTCACCAATCATTGGATGAAGGTTTTTATGTGTGGACATAACTGCTATGACATCCTAGTTGAGTGGTATGAGGAAGGGGAACATTCAAAACATTAAGAAACAAACCCTTCCCAACTATACACCTTAGTTCATGAAACACATGGGCAACTCAATTGATCACTAGAATCTTTGGTGGAAAATATTCAACTCATGTGAAGATAGGCCAGGTGCCAATTATGTATGAAATCACTAAAGGAGGCAAAATTTTCAACTTGATTGCTATCCTTTCTAACTCACTCACATAAGCTATTGGAAAAACTCAATTGGATACTTTTTTACGAGCCACATAATCCTACATGTATTCTTACCTATTAGATGTGATTTGTGCTTATAACACATTCATGGGATTAGGTTGGTCTTGGTCCCCATAACAACCTCATGTTGATGTTTATTGTAGGGATTTATGGAAGAACATGTACCAATTTCAATATACACTTTTATATGATGGCTTCTTGGCACCCTTATATAAAGGTGTTTAATAGCATTGAGAATTGAACATATTTACCAACTTGACGAGAACTATGATCTCAAAAAGAGAAACACCAAAACCTATATTTTTGGGTCAGAAACACCAAGACTCGTTTCAAAAAGTGGTGCTACTAGTAGCATCATTTTTTTAGGTCAAAATTACCACCTTTGGCAACCATGGCCTTAACAACATAGTAATGTTTAAAAACAAAAAGTTTAAAATCAACCATCGAATCAAAAAATGGCACTAACAACAACATCATTTTTATTTTTGAGGTTAAAACTACAACTTCTTTGAAACCTTAGGACTTGAAAATCGGTATTTTCATAACCAAAACCTTGAAATTGACACCAAAATTGGAAAGTACTACTCCCAATGGTAGCCCCATTTTTTTCTAGGGATAAAATTGCAAGTTTTTTTAAATTGTGGTCTTGAAAATCGATACTCTTGGAACCAAAATCTTAAGATCAAACCTCAAATTAAAAAAAGGTGCTATCAATAGCACCCTCTTTTTTTCCAGACTTAAAATTAAAACATTTTAACAACCATGGCTCAAAAGTTCAATATTGTTGCAAAACAAATCTTCAAAATGAAAAATAAATAAAATTTAAAATAAAAAGGGGAAAAACTCTAAGTGA
>SNQJ01S0081954.1:13549-26772 GCA_010110895.2 Picea sitchensis
CCAACCATGTTAAGGGTTGGTGTGGCTCAGGCCGGGTGCGATCCCTGGGTGATTTTGACGGCTTAGATGCCCCTGAGTCGCGGTTTCTCAAGCCACAGGTTAATCGCGTACCCAACAGGTTCCGCACAAATTAACAAACAAAAAAAAAAATGTTGAATTTCCTCTTTGGAATAATTGTATTTGAATGTTGTGTTCTATTGCTTGAATGGTTGCATTCACATTAAATTTACAAATGTTGTTAATTGCATGAGTAATTTAGCCTATTGTTTGCTATAAATTTTATTTGTATGAGAATAATTTTTTTGTTTTTTGGTAATGGGTATTTTAAAACTGGTATTAGAGATTAGGTTGCAACACTAGACTTGCAGGGATCTACTACAACACAAATACAGTTTCTAATTGTGTTTAGTTGAGGAAAATTTGCATAATTGAGCAAAACCCCCAATTTTTTGGTGTATTTTAGCTGTAAAAAGACATGGATATGTAGAGAATATGAACTCAACAAATGAGTTTTGGTACCAGAGGCCAAAAAGGGTCAAATACGTGGAAGCCACACAAGGTGGTTGGGGAAAAATTTGAGTTCGCTCAACAGAAAGGATATGGGGTCCAAATTACCGTAATTCCAATTTGTGTTGGGATTTATAGATGTAGAGGTTAACTTGGTTGATTAAGTGGTTAAATGCAACTTGGAGTAGTCAACTTTGGCCTAGGGAGCCGAGTATGCAGGTTCGCGACAGTCATAAATTCACATTTTGGGAAAAATGGTTAAGTGTAGAATTTTTTTTATCACTAATAAAGTGTATTTCGACGAAGATAGATCTTTTCTTCTGTCTGATACAATGTATATTGGAAAATAAATTTCTCTTCTTCTCATTGATACAATGTATGTTGGTGAAAAAAAATATTTTCTACTCGTCAATAAATGAGTGTGTTAGTGAAGAAATAATTTTTCAATTCACCGATAAAGGAGTGCATCAAGAAAGAAAAGAAATCTCAACACCAAAACTTCGACGAGAAAATGACTTTTGGTGATGACATTTTGGTAAAGAAAGGATATATCACACTGAAACATCAAGGAATAAAGGAGATATGGCATTGAAATGTCGACAAAGGAAGGAGATTTGGCGTTGAAGATTTTATGAAGAAAGGAGATATGGAACGAAATGTCAACAAAGAAAGGAGATCTAGAACTGAAATTTCATTGAGGAAAAGAGATTTGGCGTTGAAACATCAATGAGGAAAAGAGATTCTGGCACTGAAATGTCAGTGAATAAAGTGCTTTTGGCGCTGAAATGTCATCCAGGGGAAAATATAAGAAATTTTTTATAAAGGAAAGGAGAAGAGAAGAAAAGAAGAAAAGAAGAAAAAGAGAGAAGAGAAGAATAGAAAGAGAATAGAAGATAAAGAGAGAAGAAGATAATAAGACAAAGAGGAGGAAAAGGAAGGAGATAAATAGAAAAGTTTACCAAAAGAAAACAAGTCTGGAACCAAAAACGTGTTTTGTCCATAACTAGAGAAAAATATCATATTTAGATGAAATTTAAAGGGTATTTTCGTAGTGACAATTGATACAAATGTGTCAGTGAGGGAATTTGGCTAGTCCTACTTCTATTTTCTAGAAAATGAAAAATAATGGTCTTTAAAGATCTAGGTCGTGCTCAGTAACTGAGGCCTAGATAAAGATGAAAATTTTATAGGGAGTACAAAATGTAGGCATGAAGATATCCAGTTGGTAGTTTTCCAAATTTATAAAGGAGTTAGAGTCGAGGTGCTCAAAAATGGAAAAATACACTATTATTAGGAACTTTTTGGGGATTTTTGAAATCTTCAGACGAAAAGGGACCTTAGATCACCAATTCAAAAAAAATTATTCAGTCTACATTTTATCTACTCATCAATACAGAAAACTTTGTCCTAAGGGAGGTTTTGCCATTTTTTCTCCATTTGGGAGATCCATTTTCTGCTAAAAATTCTAAGTCTAGAGAAAATGTAAAAGGACAAAATTGGAAAATTTACATTGATGCAAAAGTTGAAGGGAGCCTCAGACCCTGAATTTGCGAGTGGTTGTGTATTCACAATTAGGAATACTACCAACACCCGATATAAAAAAAATTATTGTTCTTTCCATATTTATTTACACAAGTGGCAGAGGATAGATTTTTAGATTAATTGTACCATTGAAATAGGTGAGAAAAAGGGTGAAAATGTTGATTTCATAGAGCCATAACTTTCAGCTCTGAAATCAAAACAAGGTGTGAGTATAGCCACTGGAAAGGTAATCTAGAGGAAAACATGATGGAAGGTTTAGGTTATCTGAGAAAGCAACTGGTTGTTTCATAAAGCTGGAGGAAAATGGAAATTGGACTATGTGAACCATGGAATTGCTCAGTATGAAAGTTTTCCAAATAATATTAATTTTGGAAAAAAACATTTCCAGATGTTAGAGGTGCATGCTAGATGTTAGTATTGGGTAATAAAGAGTGCATATAATCATGATGGTGCATATGCAGTGGTATGAAATCATATTTGGGAGAGTAACAACCTAGCAGATAAAAAGGGGTTGAGTTTTAAATAACAGGGCATCGTTGATAAGCAAGGAAGAACTTGTAGAACTGGTTGAGATAATAAAGAGATTGCAAAGAGAAGTGCAAGGCTACATAGTAGGTAGTGAAAATTTGATAAAGGAATCAAGAAGAGTAGGTCCAAATTTAATATTCAACTGCTACAGAGTCTAAATGATTTGCAAAGACATATCAACAAGGATTCTCATAGGAAACATGAATCCAATCGGTGAAGGATGAAATCAATATTTATAGGAAGGAAAGGTACGCCTCCATATCCTTGAAGGTAGAGATGTGTTGATAGATGAAAATATTGCTGCAAAAGAGAAAAATGATCTTAGGAGGTGATGTGTGACTCGTGTGATGGGTGAGTCATCTCTATGTACAAGCATATGAATACTTGGAAAAGAACTGTTAGTTATGAATTAGCTACTTTTGTCTAAAAGTACTCAAAAAAAGAAAGTCACTTTTGTTATTAGAGTGCACAGTGGAAGTAAGGCGTAGGTGAAAGGAAATCGAATTAATCTTCCTTCACTGGTGTGCCATGCCTACTGGAAATACTCAATACTTGCACCTTGCTTTCAAATATGTCCTCTAAAATGGATCTGGATGGTATAGAATGGCGATGGAGGAATCTCTCACCTCCTTGGCCAAGCTTGGACCGGGAACAAAGGGATCTTTCACCTCCTTGCTAGTCTCTAGGGTTTCTTGACTCAAAACCCTCAAAACTTAAGTTGCATAGCTCAAGTGATCACAATGAGAAAATAACATGAATGAGGAGTGAGGAACCCTCCTCTTCCTTTTATACCTCCACCATCTAATTTGTTGTTGAGTTACTTTTTCATTTGCTAAGGTTATTATTTTAATTTTCCCTTTAAGTTACATAACCTTTTTCCTTTTTAACTCATGTTACTTTAATAATATAACATTAGTTCAACTAGTGACATTTCCACACCTCAAATTCCCCTTTTTTCACCTTGGACTATAGTCTACAGGGGCAGATATACTACTAAGTCCTCATGTGTGCATATCAAAGAGAAGGGGACATTACAATTTCTCTTTGATCTTTCCCCTTATTGTTCTCATTGTTTTGACTCCATGTACCCTTTGAATATAAGGCACTGGTTTCATTTATAAGCGTGATAATTTCTCTCTCAAAATCGTTCTATCTCTTGTTGGATTCCTCATGTTCTAAGCAAGATATCGATGCAAAAATGTTGTGAAAGTTTATTAATTTTCTTGTTGTTTGTATAAAAGTAAAGCTACATCCATTAGGGTTGCATAAATTTTGTTGATAACTCTCATTTTACTTTCTCATTCACTGTGGAAGTTGTTGTCTAATGATTGGATATTGACCTATAAGTTAAGGGCTACAACTTGGCATATTAATTTCCTAATTTTAACGATGATTTCTTGTTGTTGTAGTAAAAGTTTTATACATCCTTTAGGGACTTTATATACTGCTGATAACATTCATTTTCCAGCCCTTCTAACCATCAAAACAATTGTTTAAGTATTGGATAATTATCTACTTGTTAAGGGGTTTCATCTAATATCATTACTTGCTGATTTTGATGGTGAAATATTGCAGTTGTTACATTATATTCATTATAGTTATAACCTTTAGTATGCTGCAATTTTATGACAACAAGCCTCACTTGTTGAGTTGGTAGTGGTTTTTGGGCTTATTTCATGATATTTTATCTTGGTATTGTTGTGCTAACATTGTTTTTGTAGGTGACCTCCCCCCAACTTACCTTATTTCCTCTCTCAAGCCTTCTTTCTTCAATCCCTAGCTACCTTATTCAAGTGATCAAAACAAGGATCTTTCCAAACCATTTGTTAAATTCCTCCAATTCCATTGAGATCACCCAGGAATCCTCCCTTGTGTTGGATTTATCTATCACTAAAATCGACAGAGTATTTGGTAAGGTGACAGTGGTTCTTACTCCCATTTGTGTCACACTAGTGATGCTTTTGGTTGGATTTACCCAAGCGACAATTTGTGTGATAATGTTTTTGGCTTTGTTTCCAAGGAGGATTCAAAATCATTTCCGGACCCAAAATGAAATTTGGTAAGCCTTCCCCAAATTCTTTAGCCATAGCTTGTGCGGTGCTTTGATCCAGGTGGATATTGGTGGCCACCCACCTATCCCAACTGGCTCCTCTTGACAGTTTTACTTCAACACGTTCTTTTGTACTTCTTTGTAATGGTGGGTTCTACACTTTCGGGGTTGTCTGAATCCCTACACATATTCCAGGTGGATACTTGTGGCCTTCCACCTAATCCAACTGGATTATTTTGTATGTTTTCATGTCAGCACATCTTGTTGTACTTCTAGGGTCATTTTGGGCCCTTAACAATGTTTATTTTTGGCTCGCCATATTCAAAAAGTAGACGAAGTCAAAGTTTGACAGTGTAATGCGTAGTTCTCTAAAATACCTTTCCAACGGGCTATCACACGCGTAAAAAAAAGGTTGTATGCAAACGTTACGACCCCAGGAAGTTGAGGTACCAACTTACCCATAGGGGTCCACATAACTTTTGGATTTTCACCTCCTAGGGTTAGGTTTTTGGATGTCTAGGGTTTTGGAATTCATGAGTAATATCAAAAAATGCCTCTGGAGCCTCATTGTAATCATTATGCTCAGATGGATGCGCGTGAAAGCCATATCTCTTTTCATAGATAGCTACCACCATTCAAGAAACTGTTTCAGTTCTACATTTTTAGAGTTTCAACCTATTTCATTTATTTAATAGAAGATATTGTTCACTAGATATTTGTGTTTTTCTTCATATCTCTATGTTTAGTGTATTCAGTCTATTAATATTTTTGTTCCTCTCCTAAATCTGGATCAGTGGTATCATAGTGGTCTGCTCTTCATTTATTTTTCTTCATGCATGTCCCCAACAAGATCTAGGTACAAGAAGTTGGGACTCGAACCAATTGATTCGTTGAAAGATCGGTCATGTCGAGCCCAACAACAACCCATGGGAGATGAAAAGAAATATTATGGAGCAAGATATCCTTTTAAAATGTTGCTCGAGGAATCCCTTGCGCGATAAAGGAACAAAATGATGGACAACTTTTCACAGATTCTTCGGTGACTGCACACAGGAGAAGCATCTTCATCAAGCGGCCATGCAACCCCCTTCAAGGTACAGGTAAATTTTGATATTCCATTATTTGAAGGACTGATAGATGCAAATGTTGTAGATAAATAATTGAATCTGCTCGAAGGGAGTTTTTCGGTCCACAATTTTTTCGATAGGGAAAATATTACTTTTGCACTCCTCAAGGTCGTCCCCCATGTTAAGGATTGGTGGGAAACTTACTCTGAGAAAAGGAGCATAGAGGAATCTACAATATTTGTGGTTTCCCCTACATGAGATTCCTTCTGAGATGTCATTAAAGAAAAATACTACCATGTTTGAAGCTACGAGGACCAATACACTAGATGGACCACCCTGTGTCAAGAAAGGGACCAGATAGTACCAGATTTCACCAATATTTTCCATACCATGCTCACCAAATTGGGTATCAAAGACTCTGATCGACATCTGGTGCTCAAATACCGTGATTGTTTTCATAGATACATTCAAACAAAAATGGATTTTCTGGATATCACCTCATTGGGTACAGCTTATAGATACACTGTCAATATTGAGCATAAATTTAAGAAGAAGAGGCGAGAGTTTGGACCTGCAAACTCCTCATAGTCAAATCATGGAAAAGGTGACCCCAACCCACACAACAAGGGACAGATAAAATATGGCCACTCTCAGGACAACGAGTCCAGGCCGCAACACAAGAAGAGATGTGGTTGCTACGTGCATCCTTATACAATTGTACATGATACCAGAGGTAGCGTCGCTTGCCGTTATTTCTTTAATATCTTCTAGTCAATGCAATAAGGTCATTTCATAGACCGAGAAGTTCATCTTCTTTGTGATATGTTCTCACAGTAAGCAAAAGGTCTTCGCCACATCCGTGGCCTCTACACAAAGCCTCTCTTTGCAGCAGAAGCAAGTTGACGGGACATGGAAGAGTACAGAGACATATTCTCCTCACCCACCGGGGTACCGATGCACTGCCAAGTTAAGCATCCAATTGATCTGACCCCCGATGCACCTCTTCCTAATGGACCAGTCTATCATCCCTCGCCGATAGAAAATGACGAAATTAGGCGTCATATCCAAGAGCTTCTTCAAAAGGGGCACATCAGACCCAACTCCTCCCCTTGTGGAAGCCTGATTGTACTGGTGTCGAATAAGGAAGGGACTTGGAAACTCTGCATCGATTATAGAGCCTTAAACAAAATCAAAGTCAATAACCCGTACCCAATTCCTAGGATTGATGACCTTATTGACCAAATCAAGGGGGGAAATTTCTTCAGCAAGATTGACCTAAAGTCTGTCTACCACCAAGTTCCCATCGAACCAAATGATGTATGGAAGATAAATTTCAAATCTAAATAAGGTCTCTTCAAATGGCTAGTCATGCCCTTTGGTTTAACAAATGCACGAACCACTTTCACGAGGTTTATGGATGATGTATTGAGACCCTTCACCAACTCTTTTGTGGTGGTATATTTGGATTTCATCCTCATCTTCAACAAAACTTGGGACGAGCACATTCAGCATATTCAATAGGTTTTTAGCACTCTGCGACAACACAAGCTATATGTCGACTTGGAAAATTTCTCCTTTGGCATGAACAGGGTCCAATGCTTGGGCTACATTTTTTATGAGAATGGGGTACATGTTGACCAAGCTAAGATCCAAGTCATTCATGACTGGTCATCCCCGACCACACTAACCGAGCTTCAGAGCTTCTTGGAACTGGCCAACTTCTACTAACAGTTCATGTTGGGATTCTCCCATATTGCATGCAACCTCTACCAGGTGATAAAGGTAGGTGGCAGGGAAAAGTTCAGGTGGGGGAAGGAAAAACAATGAGCATTCGATGATCTGAAGAATCACTTTTTCTCAACTCCAGTACTCTCCCTTCCCGATCTGCAACAACCGTTTGAGATTGAGACTGATGCATATGACTATGTTGTAGGTGCAATTCTCACTCAGCATAGTCATCTGGAGGCATACCATAGTGAGACACTCTCAGATACTATCTGGAAATACCGCACCTATGACAAGGAAATGTATTCCATTGTACAAGACTATTGTCAATGGAAACATTACATTCATCATCCACATTGATCACAAGCCTATGAAGTTCATACAGACACATGGTAAATTGAAGAATCAATGCCATCAGAAGTGGTCCACCTACATGCAAAAATCCCATATCAAAATCAAGTATAAGACAAGGATATTAAATCATGTCGTTGATTGCCTCAGTCGACCTCCCGTGGCTGCACTCACCACTGTGCTCCATTCCTGTGGACATTAGGCATCTGAGTGGCCCCAACTTTATCAGCAAGATTCAGACTTTGCCACCACAATTATCTCTTGGGTACAGGCGCTACTGTCACCGATTTTCACATTTAGGACGGACTATTATGCCATCTGGTCCATCTCTGTGTTCCTACAATAAAGCGTGCAAAGATGATTTGGGAAGCCCACTACAATTGGATGGTAGGACATTTTGGCATGGAGAAAACTGTGGTCATTCTTCATAAATATTTGTATTAAACAAAACTTCGACAGGACGACAACAAGTATATCATATCTTTCACTACCTATGCCATTTCCAAGCCAGACATCAAGAAGCAAGGATTATACACCCCTCTTCCTACTCCCGATAAGCCTTGGGAATCCATCTCAATGGATTATATGTCTGGCCTTCCGTCCACCAAACAAGGAAATGATTGTGTATTTGTGGTCATTGATTGGTTTTCGAAGATGGCCATCCTCATACCCTGCAAGAAGAATATCACAACGGAAGATACTGCCAAGATCTTGTTCAAACGAGTGTGGGTTTATTTTGGGATACCACAAAACATCATCTCTGACTAGGACAACAGGTTCCTCAACACACTTTGGTCGAGTCTCTGGTCATTTTTGGACACCAAGCTCACTAAATCCATTTCTTTCCACCCCCAAACAAACAACCAAATAGAGGTCATCAATTAGATGATTGTGCACATCCTGCGCATGTACAACTCTAAGCATCAACATACATGGGATGAGAGTCTCCCCTATGTTCAACACAGTTACAACAAGGCTCTCCATAGCTCCATAGACCATAGCCCATTTTAGGTGGGGCTGGGATTCCAACCCTTGGATCCCATTGATGTTTCACTACCTCTTTCCACCACACAGAAAAACTCTTCCCATGTTCAGTCTGAGACCAAAAAGTCCACCAGATTCATTGAGCGAATTCATCACATCCGCCAACAAGTTCATAAGATTTTGAAAAATCCAATGCTAAGTACAAGAAACGCCATAATCAACACAGGGTACTGTACCATTTTCAGGTTGGAGACAAAGTCTGGTTACATTTTCAGAAGGAGCGTCTCACATGGCCCCATCAGAAGCTCTGCCAACTTCTCTATGGGCCTTACACTATCACCAAGGCTGTGGGTAGCAATGATTTTGAGCTCAACACTCCACCCTTCTTTGGCTTGCACCCAATGTTCAATGTGGACCTCCTTCAGCCATATTTTCCACCATTGTTGGACACCTCAATGATCGCAGAACAACTGACACTGACATAGCTCAACCCTGCCTGCATGGAACAAGCATACACTAATCAAATAGTGGACACACGGGTCAAGGGAACTCGTTAGTAGAGGATCCAACAAGGTATCTCCTACACCAAGGAAAGTGGCTCACCCATGGCCAAATTCAACAAAAGTTTCCTCACTTGATGTGGGAACTCAACACAATGGAGACCATTGCTTCCTAAAGGTGGACGACTGATCCAGGTGGATATTGGTGGCCACCCACCTATTCCAACTGGCTCCTCTTGACAATTTTAGTTCAACACGTTCTTCTGTACTTATTTGTAATGGTGGGTTATATACTTTTGGGGATGTTTGAATCCCTACAAATATTCTAGGTGGATACTCATGGCCTCCCACCTAATCCAACTGGCTTATTTTGTAAGTTTTCATGTCAGCACATCTTATTGTACTTCCAACGCTATTTTGGGGCCCTTAATAGTGTTTTTTTGGCTTACCACATTCAAACTGTAGATAGAGATAAAGTTTGATGGTGTGATGTGTATTTCTCTAATATACCTTTCCAACGAGCTATCACTCACCTAAAACGGAGGTCGTATGCAAATGTTATGGCCCCAGGAAGTTGAGGTACCAGCTTACCCATATGGGCCCACATAACTTTTGGCGTTTCACCTCCTAGGGTTATTTTTTTGGATGTCTAGGGTTTTTGTATTCATAATTAATATCAAAAAAGGCCTTTGGAGCCTCATTGTAATCATTCTGCTCATATGGATGTGTGTAGCATCCACATCTCTTCTCAAAGATAACTACCACCATTCAAGTAAGTGTTTTAGTTCTGTAGTTTTATAGTTTCAGCCTATTTCATTTATTCAATAGAAGTTATTGTTCATTGGATATCTATGTTGTTCTTCACATCTCTTTGTTTATTGTATTCAGTCTATTAATCGGTTCATTCCGCTCCTAAATCCGGATCATGCTCCACCAAGGAAAGTCACCCTCTAACCTTTTGATGAACTTTCTATAAATTTCATTTGGAGACTCCACATCCAAAGAACTCAGGTCTTGAATGCACTCAACCCAAAGTCGATATAAGATTCAATCCATCATACATATATTGACGAAGGCCTCCTCATAAATCACCTATTTTTAAAACCTTGGTTCAAGTAAGCCTTCCTCTTACCCCATTGGATAATAAATCTTGGAACATTAATTTTTACAAGCCATTGACTATGAACCATATCAAACGGTACCCTTGTGATATGCCTAAGAATTTTCGTGAATGGTTACCCAAGTTTATTGGAAACAATGTTGTCACACTGAAGAACATTTAAATGAGATCTATGAATCCTTTTTCGAAAACCACATAAGCCTTGATGAAGAATATGTTTCTATGAAGTTGTTGGCTTCCTCTTTCACAAAAGATGCTAGGAAGTGGTTCAAGAATTTTCCCCATGGAGGATTCCAAACATTTGACACTCTAATAGAAGATTTCTATAAGATATGGGGAACCAAAAGGGACAATGTAATGTTGTTTATCTAGTTCAATCATATTAAGAAGAAATAAAATGAGACAATGAAAGAGTTTGATGCTAGATTCAACAATTTTCTCAAACAAATTCCAAAAGAATTAGATCCAATAGAAGCAACAATCCTTCTCCTATACATCAATGCCTTTGAAGGACAATTTGGATTTATATTAAAGGAACATATGGCTGAAAACATGATCAAGTGAAGGGAATATTCAAGAAGAATCGAAGATAACCTCTTAATCTCCAATATTGATCCTTTTCAGTTTCCTCGGGCCAAGACAGAACCAAAACAAAAGACATAAGCTAGTGCCATGCATGTGCAAGATCCAATCATGATTTCATCTCAGAATATGAATCAACTGAATGCCCAATTTTTTCAAAATCAAAATCAAATTATGAATAGGGTAACCAACTTGGAAAGTGCCTAGTAGAAAATTGTTTCTATACCACAATTCAATAGGCTACAGAAGGGGAACACGGGTTGGAGACCAAGATTGCAGGAAGAAACAAAGGCACTGGATACTTTGGCACTACTTGGATGATTAACTTGGAAGGGGTACCCTTGTGTTTACCTTGTGATGAACCTCACTGGGAGGTTGATTTTTTGAGACAAATAGATCAAGAAGATATTGATCATGTTCATTGCATGAATTTCCTTGACACGATCTTCATGGTGAATTGCAAAGAATCCTACAATATTACTTAGGAGTAGCTTAATGAAATCAAGAAGCAGGAAACTAGACATGCCAGATTTATGATATCGAGTCAAATGGATGAGGCATCCAAAGAAAGGCTCAGGAGGAGAAAATTTTCAACTTACTCAAGAAGGAACAAGGCCCCCGAGGCATCAAGTCGAGTGGATAACATAGTGCCTCCTCATCCTCCACCACTATATGAATCTTTACTTCCACAACATGTTCAGAAGAAGGGAGACATTGAGTTGAGTGTTGAATTTTAAAGTATGGTTGGAAATATGAACATGGTTGTCCCAATGGTTGATATGTGAAAGATTCCCTCCATAATACGAGAAGTCATCAAGGCTCTAAAACTTCAATATGGGATTCATGATCCACCCATGATATTATATACTCTGTACCATGGAAACTAGAAGGATGACAAAACACCTTCTTTTGTCTCATTGAGCATCAATGGTTTGTGGCTAAATAACTGAATTCTTGATTTTATGGCCTTGGAAAATGTGATGCCTTTGAAGGTTATGAAATAGTTGGATTTGAAAGTAACAAGGCCTTAAAAACATGTATGTAGTATTGTTTTGAAGACGGTCAAAGTATATGGCCTTATCAAATACCTAGCGGTATATTGGTTGCACACCCCCATATTGATATCAATATGGATGTGATAGTGATTGATGTACCAGATGCATGGGGAATGCTCTTGTCTAGAAAGTGGGCCTCTACTTTGGCGGGATATATCAGTATGGACATTACTCATGCACACATCCTGATGAGAAATGGCACTTTCGATGATTTATATACTCAACCATTTATGAAGACGCATGTGTGGGAACCCGATAGCCTAGATTTCTGGAGTGATGATCAGTTTGACATACCCTTTCAATAGGAAGAACATCATCATACTATTGATCCAGGTTAATATTTGGAAACCTTACCATTTTATCAGGAGGATAGTATTGATTGTGATTATTTTTTTCCAAAAACTGACCAATATGAAGAGTAACTTTCAATATATATAAGCAAGGATCCTAGATATTTAAATATCCTTAAGAAGAATGAAGATGAAAGTACTTAGTCATGTAGGGAAGATATCAAAGTTACCACCAACACCCCTCTCCCACCCCAACCATATATTGAAGACATACCATATGTGGAGTTTATGATTGGACCTAGCATTGATGTGGGAAAAAAGGAAAGGAGATATTGATTATAGCAATAAGTGTGAGTTGTTGTGGCTCGGTCCTTACATGGTCAAGAAGAAGTTAGGAGCAAACTCATACTATCTAGCCATGATGAATGGGAGGAATTTTCCATTTCCGATTGATGGGTCTCTCCTCTGACCCTACGTCGATGGGACCTTACTTCTAGAGGCCCCAGACCTGAAGTAAGTAGGTAGGTCATTTGAATTTTGCATTGCATTTGTACATACTTTCATTTCATATCATGCCAGTGTAGTTGCATATTGTTTTGTATGCACACATATATTTTCATTATCATTTTGTTTTGACATGTGTCATGCTTTGATCTCTATGCACGCATGTAGTTTTATATTCATATTGATTTTCCATGTCTGTGTGTGTGTGTGTGTGTGTTGATATATCTATTGTCAAAAAAAGTTGAAAAATTGTTTTTCTAGATTCATTCTAAAATTTGAATAAAGGGGTGAGTTAAACCACCCATTATATATTGACGTAGTTGTTGTTAGATATGGATGTAGGAACAGGTTGTACAAAACATGATGAGTTTCTCATGCGCTCTATGAAAAACACATGTCCTCATGTAGGAGCCATATA
>SNQJ01S0081954.1:26815-46599 GCA_010110895.2 Picea sitchensis
TCACATCTCAAGGCCAGTAGTAGCACACATGGAGTGCCAAGAGTTGGATGACCAACATAGCCCATACAACCCCTCCTCTTCACCACATTTCACCATCATCATCCACAATAGAGAAACACCTACCACATCCATATGGTCCACGTGAAGGCGACATGTCTTGCTTCATGAGGTAACTAGTCAATTTTCATGGTAAGTTTCATTTTAATATTTGAGGCATTTGAATGAGTTTCAAAGGATTCTTTCTAATTATCTAATGTTTTCTTAGAAGTTATAATTTTTTCCACATTTCAACTTGGTGGTTATCCTAGTAAGTTTCATCACTCACGTGGAAAAGGGGTGCTCCTAGGGGGTTTTCTTGAAGTTCCATCTTACCATTCCAACCATACTTACAACTTTCCATCATATTTCCCTTATGTTTCCTCATATTTTTGGTATTCAGGTTATATGTACCCTCAAAAGGATTTTACCTCATTATCTTATGGGAAGAAAGGGATAAAGGCCCGGAGGAATTGTTGGTGGCATTAAATAAAGAAAGAAATTTAAGAGAAATCATGACCAAAATGAAATGATAGGGTAAAGGGTAAAGAAATCCAACCTCGCCATTTGACGTTGCCCCTAAGTCCTAAGTGAAAATAAACATCTCACCTATAAATAAGGAATTTAAAATACCCCACCATAAATCAAAAGTAAGGAATTCTATGTTTGAAACCTTTTTAAAGGGACTCACAAATCATAATAAAAAAAAGGCATAAAAGGGGGCTTGGAGAAAGGAATCGTCAAGGAAAGGGTCACTAAAGATGTCACACACACTCTATAAAGGCACCCATGGAAATGAGACCATGCAAGACCTTGCATGCCAATGACCCCATGCCCAAAAATTTTCCTACAAACTACCTCACATTCATTACATGTGTTAGATAGGGTCCACTTAGGAAACATCCCTCTACTTGGGTGTCTACGCACCCAATACCTTACTTGGATAACCCTCCCATACTTAAATTTGGAAAATTGTATAAAGTCTTTGAGCATGTGTGAAATATGAAAGGCGAGATCTATTGTTACTTGTTTGGATGGCTCTTGTATTAAACATGATTTACTTGGCATGATTCTATGACTGGTTGACCCTTGGAGGGCATACTTTGTTTGTCTTTGTAGGAATATATCGATCACATCATTCATGGAGATTCTAAGCCACATGGGATCTTCATAGGGGCATAAAAACCCATTGGATTGATGTTGTCGCCCCATGATTGGCGGACATAGATGATGAGAGTTGCACCATTGGATGATGTCATTCCTAGAGAGAGAGGCTTAGGATGATGAAACACACTTGATGTCACCCCACATTGCTTGAGCATTTCATTATTTGACCATGAATTCATGCTTAGAAAGGATTGACGTGATATGGGCTACACTTGGTGATGTTGTGGCATAAGGGTAGTTCCTTACCCCATTGTTTTATTGTTTTTTGGATCATGAGGATGACATGACCACCCTTGGGATGATGACTCCCTAGCCTTTGGAGGCTTCTCACCTAATGATTTTCCCTTGAGGAGACATTGGAGGAATTATTATTATTATTTTTCATTATGTGGCCTATTCTTGAGGTCGACTTGTCTACTTTCACTGTGAAATATGTTTTTGACTCTAAAATTATGGATCTAATTGTAAAATGGAATAGGGATTCCTCTATAAATAATAGGCAAGTCATTTCATTTTCATAACTCATCATGGGAGATAGTTATCTCTCTCTAAAAATTTCCACTCCACTTTCTTGTCTTCTTTTGCAAAATGGAAAAAGAGTGTGATATGTCTTAGAGGTGATCTTTTGGGTTTAAGGAAGCTTGCTTGTGGATTGGAAGGTGTTTCTATGGTTTAATTTGCAAAATGTCTTGGTTGTAAGTGGTTGTTCTCTCTTTTAATTTGATATTTTTCACGCTATCATTATTCAAGGTTATCTTCAAAACCCTAAAAGCCCTATTTTTCCCTTGTTGCTTTGCAAAAGGCTTGGTTAAATATTGTTAAGACTCCTTTAACCCTAGTCCTTTGTAGAATGAACCCCCTAAGGATTGCTAAGACTCCCTTAAGGCACTTTTCCCTTTCCCTCAAGCTCTTGCAAAAGGGTATCTAGAAGGAAATAGAACATCTACAAGGAAATCATTGGGATTCTCTTGCTAGACATCCTAGAGAAACATAAATCTAGAGATTGCTAAGACTCCTCGTGATCTTGTTTCTTAGGTTTCTCTTTTATCTTTTCACTTCTTATGCTCCTCCCTATGAA
The DNA here is from genome assembly GCA_010110895.2 of Picea sitchensis. Lineage (NCBI taxonomy): Eukaryota > Viridiplantae > Streptophyta > Pinopsida > Pinales > Pinaceae > Picea > Picea sitchensis. The sequence continues at coordinate 29,097 of SNQJ01S0081954.1, forward strand.
TCCACTTACCCTTTGAATATAATGCAATGGTTGCATTGATAAACGTGATAATTTCTCTTTCGAAATTTTTCTATCTCTTGTTGGATTTCTCATGTTCTAAGCAAGCTATTGATGCAAAAACATTGTGAAATTGACTTAATTTTCTTGCTACTATTATAAAAGTAAAGCTACAACAATTAGGGATACATAAAGTTTTTTGATAACTCTCAATTTACTTGTTAATTCACCATGGAAGTTGTTGTCTAATGATTGGATAGTGATCTATAAGTTAAGGGATAAAAATTGGCATATTCATTTCCTGGTTTTAAAGGTGATTTCTTGTTGTTGTATTAAAATTTTGTTATAGGCTTTAGGGTTGTTATATACTACTCATAAGAAAAAATTTCCAGCCCTTCTAAACATCAAGACAATTGTTTAAGTATTGGATAATTATCTACTTGTTAATGGATTTCATTTAATATCATTACTTCCTAATTTTGACGGTGAGATATTGCAGTTCTTACATTCTATTCATTGATGTTATAACCTTTAGTCTGATGCAATGTTTTGACAAGAAGCCTTACTTGTTGAGTTGGTAGTTGTTTTTGAGATTATTTCATAATATTTTGTCTTGGGATTGTTGTGCTAACATTGGTTTTGTAGGTTACATCCCAACTTACCTTCTTTCTTCAAGTCCTAGCCACATTATTAAAGTGATCAAAACAAGGATCTTTCCAAACCATTTTCTCATTGCCTTCCATTCCTTTGATATCACTCAAGAAACCTCCTTTATGTTGGATTTATCCATTACTAAAATGAGGGGAGTATTTGGTAAGATGATAGTGGTTCTTACTCCCACTGGTGATGCTTGTGGTTGGATTTACCCAAGCAACATTATACATTAATTCTAAATCATTTTAATAATTATATACGACTAATTAATTATATTTGTTAAAAAAATTATAATAATTTAAAAAACATTTTTTTAATTAACATAAATTAATCCGTAAAAAAAAAAGGTGTAAGATGAACTACCATCCTTCTTCCTTCATCTACAAATTGTAAATTATAAATAAAAAAATTAACAAATTTAATAGACATGATGCCATCATAAACATTCTTATTTGTTTCTTATTTCCATCTATCCCAAATGCTGATGATATTTGACACGGTATCCACCTATGAATAGATGAACCATTTCTTATGAGAAAATTGCAATGAAGGGTTATGATATGACATAGTAGGACCTTTTCATTAACAAACTCAAGACATATAGCAATTCCGAGAAAGGTCCCACATCACTAATTTGATTCCTTTCCTTATGCAATAGGGGAATGGAAAATTATTGCCGGGCTTTGGGCTCATTGTTGAGAAGGAAAGTATGTAAGAAAATGGACTATCTCACACATGTTGGGTCTGTAGAAAATTTGTTGTTGTATGCAGAGAAGATCCACAGAAAACATATGCATGGCCTTCTCCACTGGGATGCTGCTAAGCCTGGGATCAATATTCTTTGTAACTCCTTCTCTACTCCAATTTGTCATCTTCTTTGCCCACTCTACGATTGTCACACCCTCTTCAAATTCGCAATCGCGCACTAGCCTTTTCCACATAATCATCTCAAGAAAAACCACTCTGAAGCTGTATACGTTGCTTTTCTCGTCCACTTTCAGTGTGTACCCATACTCTGTTAATTCAATAACCAACATTAAATTTTCAAAGCTTCAATAATTAACATTAATTCAATAACTAAACCACAAACTCTATTGGCACCCACTTCGAAGATTGGTTATCAATTCATACATATGGATCTTTTCTCACCGTTTCTACCATCCATTATACTTAATCTGAGCAGACTAAAGGAACCCAAAAAGGAAAGGTGAAACAACAATTTACCAGGAGCTATGTAACCAAAGATGCCTGCCACTGAAGATATGTATTCTGAGGTATCAGAATGATGCAACAACTTGGCTAGGCCAAAATTTGCAACAGGAGCTCCAAAGTTGGAATTGAGAAGAATGTTGTTATATTTCACATTGCGATGAAGTATAAACCGACGACAATCGTGATGAAGATAGAAAAACCCATGGGCAACCTCCACTGCAATTTTGTATCTGTTGTCCCAATACAAATTCCCACCATTGTTTCCATGAAGCAGCTCTCCCAAGCTTCCATTGGGCATGTACTCATACACTAGAATATTACTCTCATCGTTGGAGAAAAAGGCTAGCAATCTAACTATATTATGATGGAGGATACTGCCCAGAGTCTTGATCTTTGCTGAGAAACCATGATCATTTGAAGAGAATATCCCCATAAGTTTCTTCACTGCAACATGGTCACCATTGAGCATGATGCCTTTATAGACAACTCCCACTCCTCATTTGCCAACAATGTTCTCTTCTTTTATACATTGCAGGATGTCGTCTCTCCCAAAGTTCAGCTTCTGGATGGTCGTCATTTTCCAAGCTCCCTCATCTCCTTCATTCTTGATGACTCTTGCCTTAATCATGACGACCCCAATTGTCAACATAAACGAACAGAAGAAGATAAGTCCCAGCACTAAAACAAGCTTGAGCCAACTAGAAACCTAGCCATTTATGTGCGCTTGAACTGACGACCCATTGACAGGAGAATTGCAAGGGCCCGAGAATGGCACGCATAAGTAGGGATTCTCTGCAAAAGTTCTTTCTTGGTAAAATGTAGCGGGACGACCTTTCAGAAAAATCCTTGAAAAGTTATTGTAAGAGAAATCAGCAGAAAATAACTGCGACATGTTCTCAAATTCCTTGGGAATGCTCTCGTTCAAGTGATTTTTGGATACATTCAGATAGTTGAGATTAGGCATCCTCGCAATGTCTACTGGGATGGGACCACTGAACTCATTCTGGCTAAGATCAATGTCTATCAGAGAAATACAGTTGTTGATCTCCCAAGGAATCTTACCAGAAAACTTGTTTTTGTTGAAATCAATCATTACAATATTCCCCAATCGGACAATCTCTGGTAGAACATTACCTGTTAATTGGTTTCCATACATCATAAGTGTCTGCAAAGCAGATAAATTACCTATGGCTGATAGAATATTCCCTGTTAATTGGTTTCCAATCATCACAAGTATCTTCAAAGAAGACAATTTTCCTATGGCTGAAGAAAGAGGACCACTAAGTCGATTATTAGAAATGTCCATCCGCTCTAGCATGGAGGATACATAATTAATTTCCTCCGATATGCTCCCACTGAGATAATTGTTGTCCAATTTAATCACAGTTGGCATGATTGGAGGACATAGATGATGAGCGTTGCACCATTGGATGATGTCATTCCTAGAGACAGAGGCTTAGCATGATGAAACACACATGATGTCACCCCACGTTGCTTGATCATTTCATTATTTGACCATGAAGTCATGATTACAAAGGCTTGACGTGACATGGGATACACTTGATGATGTTGTGGCATAAGGGTGGTGCCTTACCCCATTGTTTGCTTGATTTGTGGATCATGAGGATGACATGGCCACCCTTGGGATGATGACGCCCTAACCTTTGGAGGCTTCTCACCTAATGATTTCCCCTTGGGGAGACATTGGAGAAATTTTTATTATTATTTTTCATTATGTGGCTTATTCTTAAGGTTGACTTGTCTACTTTCACTGTGAAATATGTTTTTGACTATAAAATTATGAATCTAATTGTAAATTGGACTAGGGATTCCTCTATAAATAATAGGCAAGTCATTTCATTTTCATAACTCATCACGGGAGACATTTATCGCTCTCTAAAAATTTCCACTCCACTTTCTTGTCTTCTCTTTCAAAATGGAAAAAGAGTGTGATTTGTCTTGGAGGTGATCTTTTGGGTTTGAGGAAGCTTGCTTGTGGATTGGAAGGTGTTTCTATGGTTTAATTTGCAAAATGTCTTGGTTGTAAGTGGTTGTTCTCTCTTTTAATTTGATATTTTTCATGCTATCATTATTCAAGGTTATCTTCAAAACCCTAAAAGCCCTAATTTTCCCTTCTTGCTTTGCAAAAGGCTTGGTTAAATATTGTTAAGACTCCTTTAACCCTAGTCCTTTGTAGAATGAAACCCCTAAGGATTGTTAAGACTCCCTTAAGGCACAGTTCCCTTTCCCTCAAGCTCTTGCAAAAGGTTATCTAGAAGGAAATAGAACATCTACAAGGAAATAGTTGGGATTCTCTTGCTAGACATCCTAGGGAAACATAAATCTAGAGATTTCTAAGACTCCTCGTGATCTTGTTTCCTAGGTCTCTCTTTGATCTTTTCACTTCTTATGCTCCTTCCTTTGACTCCACTTACCCTTTGAAGATAATGCAATGGTTGCATTGATAAACGTGATAATTTCTCTCTCGAAATTGTTCTATCTCTTGTTGGATTTCTCATGTTCTAAGCAAGCTATTGATGCAAAAACATTGTGAAATTTACTTAATTTTCTTTCTACTATTATAAAAGTAAAACTACAACAATTAGGGATACATAAAGTTTGTTGATAACTCTCAATTTACTTGTTAATTCACCATGGAAGTTGTTGTCTAATGATTGGATATTGATCTATAAGTTAAGGGATAAAACTTGGCATATTCATTTCCTGATTTTAAAGGTGATTTCTTGTTGTTGTATTAAAATTGTTCTATAGCCTTTAGGGTTGTTATATACTACTGATAACAAAACTTTTCTAGCACTTCTAAACATCAAGACAATTGTTTAAGTATTGGATTATCTACTTGTTAATGGATTTCATTTAATATCATTACTTGCTAATTTTGACGGTGAAATATTGTAGTTGTTACATTCTATTCATTGATGTTATAACCTTTAGTCTGCTGCAATGTTTTGACAACAAGCCTTACTTGTTGAGTTGGTAGTTGTTTTTGGGATTATTTCATGATATTTTGTCTTGGGACTGTTGTGCTAACATTGGTTTTGTAGGTTACATCCCAACTTACCTTCTTTCTTCAAGTCCTAGCCACCTTATTCAAGTGATCAAAACAAGGATCTTTCCAAACCATTTTCTCATTGCATTCCATTCCCTTGAGATCACTCAAGAAGCCTCCCTTATGTTGTATTTATCCATTACTAAAATGAGGGGAGTATTTGGTAAGATGATAGTGGTTCTTACTCCCATTGGTGATGCTTGTCATTGGATTTACCCAAGCTACATTATACATTAATTCTAAATCATTTTAATAATTATATACGACTAATTAATTATGTTTGTTAAAAATTTTATAATAATTAAAAAAAACATTTTTTTAATTAACATAAATTAATCCGTCAAAAAAAGGTGTAAGATGAACTACCATCCTTCTTCCTTCCTCTACAAATTGAAAATTATAAATAAAAAAATTATCTACAAATTGTAAATTATAAATAAAAAAATAACAAATTTACTAGACATGATGCCATCATAAACATTCTATTTTTTTTCTTATTTCCATCTATCCCAAAATCTGATGATATTTTACACGGTGTCCACCTATGCATAGATGAACAATTTAGTATGAGAAAATCGGAATGGAGGGTTATGATATGACATAGTAGGAACTTTTCATTAACAAACTTAAGACATATAGCAATTCCGAGAAAGGCCCCACATCACTAATTTGATTCCTTTCCTTATGCAACAGGGGAATGGAAAATTATTGCTCGGCTTCGGGCTCATTGTTGAGAAGGAAAGTATGTAAGAAAATGGAATATCTCCCGCATGGTGGGTCTGTGGACACTCTGTTGTTGTAAGCAGAGTAGAGCCACATAAAACATATGCATGGCCTTCTCCACTGGGACATTGCTGAGCCTGGGGTCAATAATCTTCGCAACTCATTCTCTACTCCAATTTGTCATCTTCTTTGCCCACTCTGCGATTGTCACGCCCTCTTCAAATTCGCAATCGCGCACTGGCCTTTTCCCCGTAATCAGCTCAAGAAAAACCACTCTGACGCTGTATATTTCACTTTTCTCGTCCACTTTCAGTGTGTACCCATACTCTATTAATTCAATAACCAACATTAAATTTCCATAGCTTCAATAATTAACATTAATTCAGTAACTAAACCGTAAACTCTATTGACACCCACTCCGAAGATTGGTTATAGATTCATACATATGGATATTTTCTCACCGTTTCTACCATCCATTATACTTAATTTGAGAAGACTAAAGGAACCCAAAAAGGAAAGGTGAAACAACGATTTACCAGGAGCTATGTAACCAAAGGTGCCTGCCACTGAAGACATGTATTCTGAGGTATCAAAATGATGCAACAACTTGGCTAGGCCAAAATCTGCAACACGAGCTTCAAAGTTGGAATCCAGAAGAATGTTGTTAGATTTCACATCGTTATTAAGTATAAGCCGACAAAAATCGTGGTAAATATAGAACAACCTGTGGGCAGCCTCCACTACAATTTCGTATCTGCTATCCCAATCCAGATTCCCACCATTGTTTCCATGAAGCAGCTCTCTGAGTCTTCCATTGGGCATGTACTCATACACTATAAGATTACTCTCATCGTTGGAGAAAAAGGTCAGCAATCTATATATATTACGATGGCGGATACTGCCCAGATTCGTCATCTCTGCTGAGAAACCACGATCATTTGAAGAGCCTATCCCCGTAACTTTATTCACTACAAAATGTTCACCATTGGGAATGATGCCTTTATAGACAACTCCCACTCATCCTTTGCCAACAATGTTCTCTTCTTTTATACATTACAGGATGTCGTCTCTCCCAAAGTTCAGCTTATGGATGACTGTCATTTTCTAGGCCCCCTCATCTCCTTCTTTCTTGACGGCTCTTGCCTTAATCATGACGGCCCCAATTTCCAACACAAACAAACAGAAGAAGAAAAGTCCCAGCGCTAAAACAAGATTGAGCCAACCAGAAACCTAGCCATTTCTGTGCGCTTGAACTGGCGACCCATTAACAGGAGAATTGCAAGGGCCCGATAATGGCACACATAAGTAGGGATTCTCTGTAAAAGTGCTTTCTTGGTAAAATGTAGTGGGACAACCCTTCAGAACAAGCCCGAAAAAGTTATTGTAAGAGAAATCATCAGAAAATAACGGTGGCATGTTCTCAAATTCCCTGGGAATGCTCTCGTTCAAGTGATTTCTGGATATGTTCAGATAGTTGAGATTGGGCATCCTGGCAATTTCTACTGGGATGGGACCACTGAAATCATTCTAGCTAAGATCAATGTCTATCAGAGCAATACAGTTGTTGATCTCCCGAGGAATCTTACCAGAAAACCTGTTTTTGTTGAAATCAATCTTTGCAATATTCCCCAGCTGACCAATCTCTAGCGGAACATTACCTGTTAATTGGTTTCCATACATCATAAGTGTCTACAAAGAAGATAAATTACCTATGGCTGATAGAAAATTCCCTGTTAATTGGTTTCCGTTCATCACAAGTATATTCAAAGAAGACAATTTGCCTATGGATGAAGGAAGAGGACCACTAAGACGATTATTGGAAACGTCCATCCGCTCTAGCTTGGAGGATACATAATTAATTTCCTCCGATATGCTCCCATTGAGATAATTGTTGTCTAATTTAATCACAGTCGGCATGATTGGAGGACATAGATGATGAGCGTTGCACCATTGGATGATGTCATTCTTAGAGAGAGAGGCTTAGCATGATGAAACACACATAATGTCACCCCACGTTGCTTGATAATTTCATTATTTGACCATGAAGTCAATCTTATAAAGGCTTGACGTGACATGGGATACACTTGGTGATGTTGTGGCATAAGGGTGGTGCCTTACCCCATTGTTTGCTTGATTTTTGGATCATGAGGATGACATGGCCACCCTTGGGATGATGACGCCCTAGCCTTTGGAGGCTTCTCACCTAATGATTTTCCCTTGAGCAAACAATGGAGAAATTTTTATTGTTATTTTGCATTATGTGGCCTATTCTTGAGGTCGGCTTGTCTAATTTCATTGTGAAATATGTTTTTGACTCTAAAATTATGGATCTAACTGTAAATTGGACTAGGGATTCCTCTATAAATAATAGGCAATTCATTTCATTTTCATAACTCATCATGGGATACATTTATCTCTCTCTAAAAATTTCCACTCCACTTTCTTGTCTTCTTTTGCAAAATGGAAAAAGAGTGTGATTTGTCTTGGAGGTGATCTTTTGGGTTTGAGGAAGCTTTCTTGTGGATTGGAAGGTGTTTCTATGGTTTAATTTGCAAAATGTCTTGGTTGTAAGTGGTTGTTCTCTCTTTTAATATGATATTTTTCATGCTATCATTATTCAAGGTTATCTTCAAAACCCTGAAAGCTCTAATTTTCCCTTGATGCTTTGCAAAAGGCTTGGTTAAATATTGTTAAGACTCCTTTAACCCTAGTCCTTTGTAGAATGAACCCCCTAAGGATTGTTAATACTCCCTTAAGGCACTATTCCCTTTCCCTCAAGCTCTTGCAAAAGGTTATCTAGAAGGAAATAGAACATCTACAAGGAAATCGTTGGGATTCTCTTGCTAGACATCCTAGGGAAACATAATCTATATATTGTTATGACTCCTCGTGATCTTGTTTCCTAGGTTTATCTTTGATCTTTTCACTTCTTATGCTCCTCCCTTTGACTCCACTTACCCTTTGAATATAATGCAATGGTTGCATTGTTAAACATTATAATTTCTCTCTCTAAATTTTTCTATCTCTTGTTGGATTTCTCATGTTCTAAGCAAGCTATTGATGCAAAAACATTGTGAAATCGACTTAATTTTCTTGCTACTACTATAAAAGTAAAGCTACAACAATTAGGGATACATAAATTTTGTTGATAACTCTCAATTTACTTGTTAGTTCACCATGGAAATTGTTGTCTAATGATTGGATATTGATCTATAAGTTAAGGGATAAAACTTGGCATATTCATTTCTTGATTTTAAAGGTGATTTCTTGTTGTTGTATTAAAATTTTTCTATAGCCTTTAGGGTTGTTATATACTACTCATAACAAAAAATTTCCGGCCCTTCTAAACATCAACACAATTGTTTAAGTATTGGATAATTATATACTTGTTAATGGATTTCATTTAATATCATTACTTGCTAATTTTGACAGTGAAATATTGCAGTTGTTACATTCTATTCATTGATGTTATAACCTTTAGTCTGCTGCAATGTTTTGACAACAAGCCTTACTTGTTGAGTTGGTAGTTGTTTTTGGGATTATTTCATGATATTTTGTCCTAGGATTGTTGTGCTAACATTGGTTTTGTAGGTTACATCCCAACTTACCTTATTTCTTCAAGTCCTAGCCACCTTATTCAAGTGATCAAAACAAGGATCTTTCCAAACCATTTTCTCATTGCATTCCATTCCCTTGAGATCACTCAAGAAGCCTCCCTTATGTTGTATTTATCCATTACTAAAATGAGGGGAGTATTTGGTAAGATGATAGTGGTTCTTACTCCCATTGGTGATGCTTGTCGTTGGATTTACCCAAGCTACATTATACATTAATTCTAAATCATTTTAATAATTATATACGACTAATTAATTATGTTTGTTAAAATTTTTATAATAATTAAAAAAAACATTTTTTTAATTAACATAAATTAATCCGTCAAAAAAAGGTGTAAGATGAACTACCATCCTTCTTCCTTCATTTACAAATTGTAAATTATAAATAAAAAAATTATCTACAAATTGTAAATTATAAATAAAAAAAATAACAAATTTAATAGACATGATGCCATCATAAACATTCTATTTTTCTTCTTATTTCCATCTATCCCAAAAGTTGATGATATTTGACACGGTATCCACCTATGAATAGATGAACCATTTAGTATGAGAAAATTGCAATGGAGGGTTATGATATGACATAGTAGGACCTTTTCATTAACAAACTCAAGACATATAGCAATTCCGAGAAAGGCCCCACATCACTAATTTGATTCCTTTCCTTATGCAACAGGGGAATGGAAAATTATTGCTCGGCTTCTAGCTCATTGTTGAGAATGAAAGTATGTAAGAAAATGGACTATCTCCCGCATGGTGGGTCTGTGGGCACTCTACTGTTGTAAGCATAGCATAGCCACAGAAAACATATGCATGGCCTTCTCCACTGGGACGTTGCTGAGCCTGGGGTCAATAATCTTTGCAACTCCTTCTCTACTCCAATTTGTCATCTTCTTCACCCACTCTACGATTGTCACACCCTCTTCAAATTTGCATTCGCGCACTGGCCTTTTCCCCGTAATCATCTCAAGAAAAACCACTCTAAAGTTGTATACATTGTTTTTATCGTCCACTTTCAGTGTGTACCCATACTCTGTTAATTCAATAACCAACATTAAATTTTCAGAAAGCTTCAATAATTAACATTAATTCAATAACTAAATCGTAAACTCTATTGGCACCCATTCCGAATATTGGTTATCGATTCATACATACAGATCTTTTCTCACTGTTTCTACCATCCATTATACTTAATCTGAGTAGACTAAAGGAACCCAAAAATGAAAGGTGAAACAACGATTTACTAGGAGCTATGTAACCAAAGGTGCCTTCCAATGAAGACATGTATTCTGAGGTATCAGAATGATGCAACAACTTGGCTAGGCCAAAATATGCAACACTAGATCCAAAGTTGGAATCGAGAAGAATGTTGTTAGATTTCACGTCACGATGAAGTATAAGTCGGAGAAAATCATGGTGAAGATATCACAACCCGTGGGAAGCCTCCACTGCAATTTTGTATCTGTTGTCCCAATCCATATTCCCAGCATTGTTTCCATGAAGCAACTCTCTCAGGCTTCCATTGGGCATGTAATCATAAACTAGAATATTACTCTCACCGTTGGAGTAAAAGGCCAACAATCTAACTATATTACGATGGTGGATATTGCCTAGAGTCTTGATCTCTGCTAAGAAACCATGATCATTTGAAGAGCCTATCCCCATAAGTTTCTTCACTGCAACATGTTCACCATTGGGCATGATTCCTTTATAAACAACTCCCTCTCCTCCTTTGCCAACAATGTTCTCTTCTTTTGTACATTGCAGGATGTCGTCTCTCCCAAAGTTTAGCTTCTGGACGACCGTCATTTTCCAATCCCCCTCATCTCCTTCTTCCTTGACTACTCTTGCCTTAATCCTGACTGCCCCAATTGCCAACACAAACGAGCAGAAGAACGGAAGTCCCAACGCTAAATCAAGCTTGAGCCAACTAGAAACCTGACCCTTGATGTGCGCTTGGACTGGCGACCCATTGACATGAGAATTGCAAGAACCCCAGAATTGCATGGATAAGTAGGGATTCTTTACAAAAGTGATTTCTTGGTAAAAGCTAGTGGAACGACCCTTTGGAGCAAGCCCTAAAAAGTTATTGTTAGAGAAATCAACAGAGAAAAGCAGCGGCATGTTCTCAAATTCCATGGGAATGCTCTCGTTCAAGTGATTTATGGGTACGTTCAGATAGTTGAGAGTTTGCATCCCGATGATTTCCACTGGGATGGGACCGTTGAACTCGTTCTATCTAATATCAATGTGTATCAGAGCACTACACTTGTTGATCTCCCTAGGAATCTTACCAGAAAACTTTTTTTTTCTAAAATAGATCTTTACAATATTCCACAGACGACCATCTCTAGCGGAACATTAGTTGTTAATTGGTTTCCATACATCATAAGTATCTACAAAGAGGATAAATTACCGATGGATGAAGGAACATTCCCTATTAATTGGTTTTCATGCATCATAAGTATCCGCAAAGAAGATAAATTACCTATGGATGAAGGAATACTCCTTGTTAATTGGTTTCCATTCATCACAAGTATCTTCAAATAAGACAATTTGCTTATGGATGTAGGAAGAGGACCACTAAGACAATTATTGGAAATGTCCATCCGCTTTAGCATGGAGGATACATAATTAATTTCCTTCGATATGCTCCCACTAAGAATATTGTTGTCCAATTCAATCTAAGTCAGCATGGGTAATTATATCAAGCCTGCAGGAATTGAACCATTCAAAGAATTTTTCCCCATGGAGGCCTGTTCCAGAGAATTACATGTTCCCAGAGAATCAGGAATCGGGCCTGAGAATGAATTGTTTTTTATGATCAATCTCTCCAAACTTTCACCCTTGTAAAGATTCGGAGGGATGGAACCAGTCAGTTTGTTGGAAAAGACATTTATTACCCATAGCTTTCCACTTACGCCCAGCTATAGAGGCACTAAACTTGTGAAATTGTTCTTCCCAAGGCCCAAAGCCTCCAAATTTGGCAGGTCCCCTATGAAAGAAGGAATCCCTCCATGTAGTCTGACAGGTACATCTCTCTCAACTCTTTTAGCTCTGAAAGTTCCACTGGTATTTCTCCAGAGAGATGTTTATAGGTTAGAGCCATGTATTTTANCATAATTGTTTAAGCACGGTAACAATTATGCTTATTTTAAACTCTTTGCAGAACACTTAATGACAATAAAAATAATCCAGGGAAGTAAGAAATATAACATTCAGCATCATTCACACATATGAGATACACAAAGACAGATATTTCCTGAGGAAACCCATAAAGGGTAAAAACCTCTTCTTCTTTATATGATAAGTAATATTTACATTCTATACATTATCATACTCATGAGAACCAACTCATAATGAGGCTCCAACCTCTATTTTGCAAGTTGAAACTTGTTGAGAGCACCAACTCTCTATTTTCTCTAGCTCCTATTAGAAGGAAGCACCAACTCTTTGGTTTCTCTAGCACCCACTAGAAGGAAGCACCAACTCTTTGGTTTCTCTAGCACCCACTAGAAGGAAGAACCAACTCCCTAAGTGTTCCAGCACCAACTGGATGGAAGCACCAACTTCCAGTCATACAGGCACCAACCTGTATAACAGAGAACAGTTGTTCTCCCTTGCACCACCCTACCACCCTGGTTTCTTTGGTTGCAACCATATGGAAGCTACAACTCCCTTTGTTCAAGCACCCACTTGAACCTCTGAGGACAAAAATCCTCCCTAGCACCTCCCTACCACCTTGAAATGTAAATATTTGCTACTAAAAGTTATTACAGTGATATAAAGTTCATCAATGGCTTACCAATCTCATCACTGTTCTGCTACACAACCTTGCTCTATCTGCCTCAGTGTCTTCCTGCACACAGTCTTGCGCTTCTCTGTTCTTCTGCCTTTTATGTTCAGTGTGCCATGTCCCTTGCATGCATTGTTCCTCTTCTATGCATTTATGTTGCTCCGCTCTGCCTCCTTCTTCACACGTCAAGCACCCCCCCACAACAACAACTCCATCTCTTTTTTATTCTACATTCTTATAGCCTCTATGCACCTTGTGCATGCAATATACGCAATGCAATTACATGCTCACACCATGCCAATGTTCTCCACATCAGGGTGTTCACTGCCACTCTACTATCCACCACTTCACCCCCTGAAGCATCAACACCCCCTCTCTATTTTGCATCTCCTCCTCATGTCGAGTGCTCTGCCTCACCATCAATGAAACTCTTCAACTTCACTGACGATCCATCCCACACATCGATCGTCACTGGGTGTTATGCCAAGATTCCTTAGCCTCTCTGTCTGTTGAGACTCTTCATATTCTCTATAATAGTCGAGATAATCCTCTGTGTTGCAGTTACAGGCTTCAATGCTCTTCCATGTGTCAATCACCTCTAAGAATAGTCTTCATTCCACTGGTAGATGCCTCAAGCCTCTTCATCTTCTCTGGTGATCACACTAGGGCCTGTTTGATTTCTCTGGAAGAAGCCATCAGTCGTTTCTAGCAATTACACTCTGAAGTGCAACAATAGCCCTCTGATCATACTCAAATTCACCTGCACCGTTGGATTGACTCCGTAGGGTCTTGCATTTATTTCTCCATTTCGCATTTCGGCATTTCGCGATTCCTGTGGTGAAGAATTCTTTACGCTCCACGTCTCGATCCACGAAACTCCGAAATGGAGCTTGGTTGCACTAGCTCCTTCCTTCATCTTTCGCACATGTGACCGTTGGCTGTGACCAGAGCCTTATTCAAAAACGTATCTCTCACTTTCTCATTTTGGAGATTCTATGATGAGTCGACTCGACTCTCCATGTCACGAGCTCCGAAATCGAGCTTGGCTTCTATAACTCTGCTCTCCATCTCTCAACACTGTGACCACAAGAGGTGACCGAGCGCTTATCCATAGAGTGCTTTCACGATTTCTCATTTCAGCACTTTGGCATTCCTGTGGTGAATACTTCTTTACGCTCCATGTCGTGGTCCCCGAAAATCTGAAATGGAGCATGCCGCTTCAGTCTCTCTTCTACGGTTCTTCGACAATGTGACCACCCGATATGACCACTCTTCAATCAAACAAGCACTTCGATCTCCAAATCAACGGTCCACGATCCATGCTGATCAGACGACTATCCTTTGCCCCGGGACTTTAGCCTTCGGGACTTTGGGTGAGTGATGGAGTTAAAACTCTCGAAGCAAAAACTCTTGGAGTGAGGTCAGTCTTGGATCACTCAATGACATGTCGTGACCCGAGTGGTTGCCACATGTCACTCAGAATTGTGATTTTCAGTGGCCTGAAATGCCAAATCAACTTGACACTTGTCATTGTCTGATCGTGCCACATGTCATAGTCTTCCACCTGTCCTTTCTGATGTGGTCTGCCACATTCACCTCCTGGATCTGTCGGCCCAGATCACTTCGATATTTCGCATATCGCGATTTCAGCATTCTTGTTGTGAATGTTCTTCACACCTCCAAGTCCCGATCTCCGAAACTCCATGTCGCAATTTCGCATTTTTTCATTTCGTGATTTCTCATATCGTGAGTTAGAGAAGTTAGGGAACCCCGTTCCTTTGACTTCCCAGTCAGGGAAATGACGATCTTTCGCCACGTGTCTTATGGACCCAACGGACCAAATCTTATCGTGATTTTGAAACTTCATGGGACTTTGTCGTGTCTAATCAACAGTCCAGATCAATCCTCGATCCGACAGATAGGATTATTTCACGATTTCGCATATCACAACTTCAAAGGTTAAAGTTCCTTTGTTCTTTGATTTCCCGGTCTGCGAAATCCCGGTATCCGAAGCTCCGAAATGGATTTGTATCAACATATTTCAGCGTTTCACATATCATCGCATCGGGACTCCTATGATGAAGGGTATCAACACTTGACTCTTCCATCTCCCAGTATCCGAAACTCCGAAATGGAGTCGGATCATCGTATGTCGGTGTTTCTGTTGATGTGCTTGTTTCGAGATTTTGATGTTTCGCATTTTGTCGTTTCGGGACTCCTGTGATGAAGAGTCTCGGCGCTTGACTCCTCCAACTCCCGGTATCTGAAGCCCGAAAGGGATTCAGACCAACACTTTTGATCTTTCCATGCCATCATCGTTGTTGATCTTCCTTGCCTGCCTGTTTTCCATCAAATGAACAAGCATACTCTGCCTGTTAAACATGCCAACACTCATTTGCGCTAATTCCTCCTAAGATTACTTTGTTCCGGTTTTTCCATCGATGGATACTCTGATATTTCCATCAATGACAAGAATACTCTACCTGTAAAAAAATTGCCAACAATCTCCCCCTTTGGCATTGATGGAAGCAAAGGCACCCGAACCTATTCTTTTCTCCCCCTTTGACATCAATGTCAAAGAAAACACACTCCCCCTGAGCTGTTGCAGTATTTTTTGGAGGTATTAGATATTCAATCAATACAAACTCCCCCTAATAGGATGGACTCTCTTAGGTGTGAGACGAGATGACACCCAGCTTATGTCGGAGATATTCAAATGGTGTCTTGACTAGGGGTTTAGTAAAGACGTCTGCAATTTGTTTTGTGGTTGGAATGTAATGGACCTGAACAATCTGATTGATGACCTTCTCTCTCAGAAAATGGTATTTTATGGGAATATGCTTGGTCTTGGAGTGGAATACAGGATTCTTGGACACACTGATGGCACTAGTGTTATCAAAATGAATTTGGATGGGTGCAGCATATTTGACCTTCAAGTCTGCAAGTGTCTAAATCATCCATAATACCTGAGTGCAACAGGAAACAACAACAATGTACTCTGCCTCTATAGTTGATAAATAAATGGAACCTTGCTTTTTACTCAACCATGCTACTAGAGAATCTCCTAAGAAGAAGACACCTCCACTCGTGCTTTTCCTTTCATCCATGCAGTCATCCCAATCAACATCTGAGTAGACCGATAATTGAAAATTATGATTCTTAAGATACCATAGGCCATAGTTCATTGTTTCTTTCAAACATATGAATATCCTTTTGACAGCTAGCAGATGAATATGTTTAGGTGCAGACTGATATCTTCCTACCATTCCAACAACATGCATTATGTCTGGATGAGATGTTGTGATGTACAACAGACTGCCTATCATTGAACTATATGAAGTTTGATCAACATCAGGTGAGTCATCATCCTTGCTTAATTTGCATCTAGTAACCATAGGTGTGCCCGCAGGTTTAGAATCTTCCATTTGAAATATTTTCAACATTTCTCTTAGATATTTTTCTTGAGAAATGAACATCCCTTTAGACCTCTGAGTAATTTGCAGACCACAAAAAAATGATATTTCACCTATCATAGACATTTCAAACTCAGACTCTGTTAGAAAACAGGACCGTGGAGCAATAAAATAAAACAAATGCGGAATCAAAACATAGAAGATACACAATAAAATAGAGACACAGATTTATGTGGTTCATCCAGTGTGGGCTACATCCACTAGAGAAATTGCCAGGTTCTTCCTTTATTATTATCTAGCATATGAAGGGATACAACCTACATCAAACCCGTTGTAACTTCCTCTTCTTTTTCTCACAGTCTCCTATCTCAGAATACAATATTCGCCATCAACCATAGCCACAATACATTTCCCTCATAAAAGAGAGTTGCCTTCTAGGGAAAAAATCCCTAACATAATATCTATCGTTAGATCTGCGACCTTATAATGAACGGTCCAGATTTACAATGAAATTACAATATACATTTACAAGGCAATTTTTCCTTTGGGGGTTCGCCCCCGAACCCCCGCTGGGGGCCCGCTTGCCCCCAGACTCCCCAGCCGGGGGGACAACCCTCCTCGAACCCCGCATAGGGGGTACCCCCCCTCTGCATTCCCCCACGTGGAAGAGTGTACATACTTTTGGGGTGTAAATACTTCATGGGGTATAAACACGACTGAAAGTAAAAGACCTCTAAATCAAGAAGATAATCAAGCTCCACAACCAACAATCTCCCACTTGGAGCTACTATATATGCTGGACTCTGAACCTTCTTGGACCTGCCAAATTTCTCATCTTCATCTTCATTCTTGAAGACCAACTGAAACTGAGCAGGAACTCAGTTTCTCCCTAGCTACTCCCTTTGTTAACATGTCTGCAGGATTATGGCTAGTGTGTATCTTTTCCAACTTCAAATGTCCATCTTCCAAGGCGGATCATATGAAGTGGTACCTCAACTGTATATGCTTAGTCTTTGAATGGAAG
>SNQJ01S0081954.1:46609-61167 GCA_010110895.2 Picea sitchensis
ACCCACTAGAAGGAAGCACCAACTCCCTAAGTGTTCCAGCACCAACTGGATGGAAGCACCAACATCCAGTCATACATGCACCAACCTGTATAACAAAGAACAGTTGTTCTCCCTTGCACCACCCTGCCACCCTGGTTTCTCTGGCTGCAACCAGATGGAAGCTACAAATCCTTGTGTGAAAGCACCCACTTGAACCTCTGAGGACAATAGTCCTCCCTAGCACCTCCCTACCACCCTGAAATATAAATCTTTGCTACTAAAACTTATTACAGTGCTATAAAGTTCATCAATTGCTTACCAGTCTCATCATAGTTCTGCTACACTGCCTTGCTCTGTCTGCCTCAATGTCTTCCTGCACAGAGTCTTGTGCTTCTCTGTTCTTCTACCTTTTATGTTTTGTGCCCCATGTCCCTTGCATGCACCGTTCCTCTTCTGTGCATTTCTGCTGCAGCGCTCTGCCTCCTTCTTCACACGTCAAGCACCCCCCCACAACAACAACTCCATCTCTTCTTTATTCTACATTCTTATAGTCATTATGCACCTTGTGCATGCAATATACGCAATGCAATTGCATGCTCACACCATGTCAATGTTATCCACATCAGGGTGTTCACTGCCACTCCACTATCCACCGCTTCACCCCCTGGAGCATCAACACCCTCTCTTTGTTCTGCATATCCTCCTCATGTTGAGTGCTCTGCCTCACCATCAATGCAACTCTTCAGCTTCACTGGCGGTCCAACCCACGCGTCCATCGTCACTGGGTGTTATGCCGAGATTCCTTAGCCTCTCTGGCAGTTGAGACTCTTTGTCTTCTCTATAATAGTCGAGCTAATCCTCTGTGTTGCAGTTACAGGCTTCAACACTCTTCCATCTATCAATCACCTCTAAGAATAGTCTTCATTCCACTGGTAGATGCCTCAAGCCTCTTCATCTTCTCTGGCGATCACACTGAGGCCTGTTTGATTCCTCTGGCAGAAGCCATCAGTCATTTCTAGCAGTTACACTCTGAAGGGAAATAGTAGCCCTCCGATCATACTCAAATTCACCTGCATCATTGGATTGACTCCATAGGGTCTTGCGTTTATTTCGTTGTTTCGCATTTCAGCATTTCGTGATTCCTGTGGTGAAGAATTCTTTACACTCCACGTCCCGATCCATGAAACTCTGAAATGGAGCTTGGTTGTGCTAGCTCCTTCCTTCATCTTCCACACATGTGATCGCTGGTTGTGACCACAGCCTTATTCAAAAACATATCTCGCCCTTTCGCATTTCAGAGATTCTATGATGAGTCGACTCGACTCTCCATGTCACAAGCTCTGAAATCGAGCTTGGCTTCCATAAATCTTCTCTCCATCTCTCAACACTGTGACCATGAGAGATGACCAAGCGCTTATCCATAGAGCGCTTTCGTGATTTCGTATTTTGGCACTTTGGCATTCCTGTGGTGAATACTTCTTTACGCTCCATGTCGCGGTCCCCGAAACTCTGAAATGGAGCTTGCCGCTTCGAGCTCTCTTCTACAGTTCTTCGACAATGTGACCACCAGATGTGACCAACAGATATGACCACTCTTCAATCAAACAAGCACTTTGATCTCCAGATCAACGGTCCACGATCTGTGGTGATCGGACGACTATCCTCTACCCCGCGACTTCAGGCTTCGAGACTTTGGGGGAGTGATGGAATTAAAACTCCTGAAGCAGAAACTCCCGGAGTGAGGTTAGTCTTGCATCACTCGATGACGTGTTGTGACCCAAGTGGCTACCATGTGTCACTCAAAATTTTGATTTCCAGTGGCCTGAAATGCCAAATCAACTTGACACGTGTCGTTGTCTGATTGTGCCACGTGTCATAGTCTTCCACCTGTCCTTTCTGATGTGGTCTGCCACATTCACCTCCTGGATCTGTCAGCCCACGTCACTTCGAGATTTCGCATATCATGATTTCGGCATTCTTGTTGTGAATGTTCTTAACACCTCCAAGTCTCGATCTCTGAAACTCCATGTCGCAATTTCACATTTCGACATTTCGTGATTTCGCATATCGCGAGTTAGAGAGGTTAGGGAACCCCGTTCCTTTGACTTCCCAGTCAACGAAATGACAATATTTCGCCACGTGTCCTATGGACCCAATGGTCCAGATCGTATCATGATTTCGAAAATTCACAAGCCTTCGTCGTGTCGGATCAACGGTCTAGATCAATCCTCGATCCGATGGATAGGATTATTTCACAATTTCGCATATCGCGACTTCAAAGGTTAAAGTTCTTTTGTTCTTTGATTTCTTGGTCTGCGAAATCCCGGTATCTGAAGCTCCGAAATGGAGTCGGATCAACATATTTCAGCATTTTGCATATCATCGCTTCGGGACTCCTGTGATGAAGGGTCTCGACAGTTGACTCTTCCATCTCTCGGTATCTGAAACTCCGAAATGGATTCAGATCACTATATGTCGGCGTTTTTGTTGATGTGCCTGTTTTGGGATTTTGTCGTTTCGCATTTCGCCATTTCGGGACTCCTGTGATGAAGAGTCTCGGTGCTTGACTCCTCCAACTCCCGGTATCTAAAGCCCGAAAGGGAGTCAGACCAACACTTCTGATCTTTCCATGCCATCATTGTTGTTGATCTTCCTTGCCTGCCTGTTTTCCATCAAATGAACAAGCATACTTTGCATGTTAAACATGCCAACACTCCTCTGTGCTAAATCCTCCTAAGCTTACTTTGTTCCAGTTTTTCCATCGATGCATACTCTGGTCTTGCCATCAATGACAAGAATACTCTGCCTGTAAAACATTTGACAACAATCCCAGTATAGGAGGAATAAGGTCGGTGAGACCATTGTAGTACAAATACATTGTTTCCAGATTTTCAGACCACCTATCTGGGAAGGAATCGCACCACTAAGACCACAATCAGAGATATCTAGGTATACAAGCTTGCTCAAATTTCCTATCTCGGGAGGAATCCCACCACTGAATGCATTGGATGACAAAAAAAGTGTTTTCAAGTTCTCCAGTTTGTCAAGCTCTGCGGGTATTCGTCCACTCAAATTGTTTGAAGCTAAGATATTCAACATTTACGAGCTTCCTGTACTCACTAGGAATGCTCCCCGAGAAGTGATTTCCTTCGAGGTCAAGATGGTTGAGCTTCACGAGATAGCTCAAATCTAGTGGCAATACCCCTGACAAATTGTTGTAAGAGACATCGAGGACCTCTAGGTTCCTCAATTTTGATATGTTTGAGGGGAGACTTCCGTCGAGGATGTTGTGGGAGACATTGAATAGACAAAGGGATGGAAGATCTGTGACCTGACTAGGGAATGAGCCTAAAATATTCATGTTGCAGAGATTAAGAGCTACTACTCGACCCATATGGTCACATTGGATGCCAGTCCATGAGCAATGGGTGGTGTAATTGGAGGGTCTCCAGCTATCTAAGAGATGCGAAATCGACAACTTGTTTTCCACTTTAGAAGCAGAGATAAACAAAAAATTTGTCAATTCTATGTCTCCCTCTAAAATCATGACTAAGAGAAAACACCATTTTTTGAGGCCGCAAAGTAAAAAGATACAACATCGTCGTCAAAGACATTGAACTAAGGATAAACCACAATTTCAAAGGGTTGGGTGGGTTCACATAAAGTTAAGGAATAGCATGGACAAACAAATGTAACTAATTTCTTCAAAAGATCATAGGAATGTGAAGCGAACCTCTGATCATGTGAAACATTATGTTCCAGACAATATAGGTATTGTAATTAGAAATTTTAATTTGTTTTACATTATATGAATTAATTTATTTGTCTCAATGCGATTGTATAAATGTTATATGATTGTTGTTACAGCGGAGGGAGCCACATCTCAGAATGAACCTTGTCAGGTCTGACATTGTCAACTTCGATTGTTTTTTTATGTTATTGTCAAGGGTAACATAGGCACACATTTTGAATTTAATGTTGACAAATGAGAGTCATAAAATTATTTATATAGTTCAATTGAAGTTTGTTTAATTAAATATTTAGTGCATTGTGTGTTGCAATCAACACTTACTTTTTTTTTGTTTTAATTGTTTATGTTGTAAGCTCAACCAAATGATGTAGCAATCCAAGAAATTAATATAGAAAATCCAACAATCTCATTGATTCCATATTTGAACATATGAGGTTTGACGAAAGGTAAAATTAACGTTTAAGATGTTGGCAAGTAATTGTTATTATTCAAATAATAATATTTTTTATAATGCATTTAGTTTTGTCTTCATTGATGAAACATGTTGATCTTTAAGGTCATAATATAGGGGAAAGAATTATTTTCCTTTGTTTTTATATTTTTCCTCCTCCATATTATATCATTTCATTTATTTAGATTTTTTTTACAAAGAATTACGGAGAACAAAGAATTTTCAAAGATTATTTGATACGACATAGTAAAAATATTCTATGCATACATGAATTTTATTGATATTATACCTTTCTACATTTGTTTTGATAGTTTTAAACATTCCCTTAAAATAAAGACTTCTTTTTTGTCATTTAATTTATATTTCAACATTTTTTAAAATCGATCAACATAATTGTTGTACTCATAATTTTTGAGAATGAATGTTTTGGAAACTTACAAACATGGAGATATTGATATATGTTGTCTTATTCATTCATGAACGCGTAAGAAGAATAATTAGAGGTTGCCTTAAAAACATGGACGGAGTTGTTAACAAGATACATTAAATAAGAACACGTTGTCTATAGGTACATTAAGATGGATGAAAAATTCCAAATCTAATTTATTAAAGTGGACATGATTACTTGTATTGTAAGTACCAAGGTACATTAAGATGTATGAGAAATTCCAAATCTAATTTATTAAATTGGATATGAAAATTCAAAATCTAATTTATTAAATTGGATATGATTACTTGTATTGTAAGTCCCCAAATCTTGGGTGAATATAAACCAGTTCAATCTTCACATAGTTCAAAAAATCTACTAAATAGCTGTAATTATGATCTTAACCATATGCTTTTAGTACTATGTGTTCTCTTAATTGCAGTGTGCTCAAAAATGAAATACAAGTGTTGTAATTATGATCCAAGCTTTTTAAGAGACAGAGGTCTTTAATATAACTACATTATCGGCCCTCCACAGTTTTTACAATAAGACTTTCAAAATATGATCCAATAGTAAGTAAATTTAAATACTTAAAAATATTAAGTATGAAAAAATTGACATTTTTTTATCAACTATAAACTAATAACTAGCTGGTCAACAATTGTTATAGTCCTCCTTTGACCAGGAGGAATCAAACGTTCACAATCCCTTTAAATTTTTTTTATAAAAAACAACACCTATTCGAGGTCCAAGGCTTAATTTATAAAAAAATGTCCAAAGTTTAATTTATAAAAAAATTCAAATATCCGAGTAATACATTTTTATAGTTTTATTTCGGAAAGGTTTTTTTTTTTACACAAGCATGACATTCCTCGAGTGAGAGAAGATGCTGCAACTTTGTTGGAGATGAACATCAAATTGATCCCTATATACAAGAATGCAATTTTATTACATGGGCTCAGTCGTAGGAAAGTACGTGAGTATGTGGACAATGTCGCGCATGGTGGGTCTGTGGAGAGGGTGCTCTTGTACGCATAGTAGAGCCACAAGGAATAAATGCACAGCTTCTTCCACAGGAACGTTGTTGAGCTTGGGATCTATAATCATCCAAACTCTTTCTTTCGCTGAGTTGGTCAACTTCTTCACCCACCCCACCATGTTCATGTCTTCCTCAAATTCACATTCGCCCACTGACTTTTTCCCTGTAATCAGTTCAAGGAGAACTACTCCATAGCTGTATACATCGCTCTTCTCGTTCACTTTCAAAGTGTACGCGTACTCTACACATCCAATAATTAACATTTAGTTCAGTCTGGATGAAGTGATAGTACAATCATAGCATTAGAAACAAAAATTTAAATCATAGCATTGAGCACTTCAACTGACTTACTTTTTTAATGATTTGATTTTGGATCATGGTTTGATTGATAGATCGGTTTCTACACTATTTATATAAAGTTCATATCTTTACAGAAGGGAATGACAGACAGTAACTGCTTGAGCAATCTGAAAGCATAGTCTGAACAGTGAAACCTCAACTTTTAGGCGACCTTCTACAAAAATTTAAATCATAGCATTGAGAACTTCAACTGAGTTACTTTTATCATGATTTGATTTTGGATCATGGTTTGATGGATAGATCGGTTTCTACACTATTTATATAAAGTTCATATCTTTACAGTAGGGAATGACATTGAGCAATCTGAAAGCATAGTCTGAACAGTGAAACCTCAACTTTTAGGCGACCTTCTACAAATATTGGCTAGCAACCAATACATATGAACCCAAAAATTAAAATTGAAGTCTGAGAAAAAGATGAAACAATAATTTACCGGGAGCAATGTAGCCAAAGGAACCTGCAACTGAAGACATGGATTCTAGGGCACCGGAATGATACAAGAACTTCGCGAGGCCGAAATCTGCAACATGGGTTTCAAAGTTGGAGTCCAAAAGAATATTATTGGATTTTACGTCGCGATGAATGATAAGCGGGCGGCAATCATGGTGAAGATAGCATAAACYTTTGGCAGCTTCAAGTGCGATTTTGTATCTGGTATRCCAATGCAGATGCCTGCCATTGCTTCCATGAAGCAACTCCCCGAGGCTTCCATTAGTCATGTACTCATACACCAGAAGATTAGTCTCATGGTTGGAGCAAATTGCCATCAATCTAACTATGTGCCGATGGCGGATTCTGCCCAGAATCTCCATTTCTGCAGAGAAACCGTTATCATTTGAAGAGTCTTTCCGACTCCCTATAAGTTTCTTCACTGCAACGTGTTCTCCATTGGGCATGATGCCTCTGTACACAACTCCTGCTCCTCCTTTGCCGATGACATTCTCTTCTTTTATGCATTCCAGAATGTCATCGCTCCCAAAGTTGAGTTTCTGGAAAGCCGTCATCTTCCAGCACCTGCCGTCGTCTTCTTTCTTGACACCTCTCGCCTTTATTATGACTGCCCCAATTCCCAATACCAGCAACCAAAAGAAAAGTACCGGCGCCAAAACAAGTCCAATTTTGATGTGGCCTTTCACTGGAGATCCATTGACATGAGAAAGGCAAGGGTTCAACGGTGGTCCGCACAAGTAGGGATTCCCTACAAAATATTTTGAATCGAAATACGAAAACATACTACCCTCTTGAAGAAAGCCTGAAAAATTATTGTAAGAGAAATCTGGCGGATATATCCATGCCTGTACGTTCTCCAATTCTTTGGGAATGCTCCCGTTCAAGTGATTTCTGGATACGTTCAGATAGTAGAGAGTGCTCATCCTGGTGATTTCCACTGGGATGGGTCCGCTGAACTCGTTTTGGCTGATATCAATGTATTCGAGAGTTCCACACCCGCAGATTCCCACTGGGATGGGTCCGCTCAACTCGTTTTGGCTGATATCAATGTATTCGAGAGTTCCACCCCCGCAGAGATTCGGAGGAATGGAGCCAGTCAGTCTGTTGTCAGAAATAGCCACTACAACTAGCTTTCCACTCACGCCCAGTTGCTGAGGCACCAGACCTGTGAAATTGTTCTGCCAAAGAATCAAATACTCCAGATTTGGCAAGTCCCCAATGAAAGATGGAATCCTGCCATGTAGTCTGTTCCTGTGCAGATACAGCTCTTTCAACTCTTTTAGCTCCGAGAGTTCCAAGGGTATTTCTCCAGAGAGAGAGTTATTGGATAGATCCATGCATTTTAAGCTCGCAAGCTGACCCAGTTGAGGAGGAATAGGGCCGGTGATGCTATTATTATACAAATACATTGCACCCAGACTTTTCAGACCACCAAGCTCAGAAGGAAGAACACCACTAAGGCCACAACCAGACATATCGAGTTCCACAAGCTTGCTCAATTTTCCTATCTCGGGAGGAATACCTCCATAGAATACATTGTAGTAATTGTAGCAGCTTAAATTAAGTTTTTTCAAGTTCCTTAGATTGCCAAGCTCTCTTGGTATTCTTCCACCCAAAGGATTATCATCCAATGAAAGATATTCTAAATTTGTTAGGTTTCCGTACTCACCAGGAATGCTGCCCGAAAATAAATTTTCTCCGAGGTTAAGATGGTTGAGCTTCACGAGATAGCTCAAATCCAGTGGCAATACCCCTGACAAATTGTTGTCAGAGACATCGAAGACCTCTAGGTTCCTCAACTTTGATATGTTGGATGGGAGGCTTCCATTGAGGAAGTTATTGGAGACGTCCAGCAAACGGAGGGTTGTCAGATTTGTGACTTGACTGGGGAATGGGCCGGAAATATTCATGTTGGAGAGATGCAGAGCCACTACTCGGCCGATATGGTCACATTGGACGGCGGTCCATGAGCAATGGGCGGTGTAATTGGAGGATCTCCAGCTATCTAAGAGATGATTAGGAACAACCATTGCTGCTCTCATTGAGATTAGCACATTGGCATCTCCGAGGAATGATGAATTGGAGATAGCAGATGGTGGGTATAGAAACAAAGCAATGAGGAAAACAGATAGCAATCTCATATTGTAGTAAATGGATCTACGGTGACAACACTCTTATTGTGACAGTGCAACAGAAGAGAAAGAGAGGTCCAATAACTACAATTATGGAACCACAGGCAAAACCAGGCACATAGACTAATATGCAAGCAGTCCACTTAATATAAATATGTGGAGGAAACATGACCTAACTGACCACGCAAACGGCATTTGGATTCTAAGGCAAAGAAGAAAAAGAAAAAAATAAAAAAATCATGCTAGTGGACTTTGAGTCTTCTTATAAACAGTAAATGGTCGGCGAATCAATTTTATGAAGAGTCCGAGTTCGGTGAATTCAGAGTCTCTACATCCAGTCAAACACAAATCGAAAGTGATGCAAGATGACCACAATATTTAATAATAATAATAACACCGATTTTTTAGCGATAAAATGTAAAGAATGTAAAGCACTGATGTGTTCGCTGGATTTGTAATTTTAATTTTTACATTTATCTTCCATCTAAAATAGAGTCAAAGTCAATTTCTCATGTCAGTCCACTTCGAAGATCGTCCCATGCATTGGGAATGCCATGTGATAAGCATACATTAGTGGTCGAAAGTAATTTCAAATTTCATTTGCAAATAGTCCAGTCCAAAACGGAAAGATTAAAAAAATCTGTGCGTGACAACTTTTATTGGAAAATCTATGGGTGTCATCAACACGGAAAGAATCAAAACACATAACATTCTTATTGGTTAAATTTCCAAATTATTCTTATTATATTTTAATGCGAAACGCTTTAACCTTATTATTCTTATTACCTTTTGGAATTCTTAAGCTTTAAGAAAAGGGCATTTCCTATGCTTTGACTTTTTTTTTAAGCAGAAAAAATTGCTTAATTAATTTAAAATATAATGTGTTTTCTCATCTGGTTACAAGAAGTTAGATAGCTTTGGGGGACAAATCTTTCACTCGCAGTGGATTGTTATCATCAAGGCAAGAGGCTAAGAAGAACAGTCCTAAAAGAAATTTGTGGCGAGAGTGGGGCCCTCATGACCATCCACCCAATGGGTATAAGTGATCATGCTTGCTTTCCCTTGTAAAGTTGTCTTTGATAGGAGGTCAGCTTCCAAGTTGTACTCTCGAGATGTATGAGTGTAAGTGAGCTTCTTAAAATGGTGTTGTAGTGATCTTATTCTGTCCTTCCAGGCCAAAAGTGTGATAGTATGCAACTTGCCTTTATGGTTTAGCCAATCGATGATAACTCTTGAGTCCTCGATCAATTGTAGATGTTCGACATGCAGCCTAGAAGCCAAATGAAGTGTAGCCCAAGCACCTAATAGTTTTGTCCTTGTGTTGGTGCCCGGGCCGCAACAGAAATTCCATCTATAAAAAGAGTTTTTATTAATTCTAATCAGTCCACCTGTGCCACTTAAAGTGCCACTAAGTTGTGTTGCTCCATCAAACCAGCCCGTCGGAGTATCCTCAGTAAGAATAGGTCTGATTAACGTCTTTTTTTTTCCCAATTCTGGATGAAAATTTTTCCAACTTTGGTTCAGTCCAAGAGCTTTATAGACTACAATGTTGATAGAGGGTGGTTTATTTTCAAAGATTTTTAAATTTCTAGTCAGCCAGATAAACCAATTAACTATTGGAGGGAGAAGCTTGAAGTTGTGCTCACTGGAAAACCAATGTTCAAAGCAAGCAGTGAGGGAGATCCCATTCCAGGTAGTGTTGATTTTGTTGACCTGTACAATCATGTCCCAAACAAGGCGAGTAAAAATGCACTGAGTGAAAAGGTGATTAATTGATTCTTCATCCTTGTAACAGAGTTGACAGAGATTGGGGCCAACCCAACCTTTTCTTTGGAGGTTATCCCAGGTGGGGGTTTTATTTTCAATTGAAAGCCAAGTAAATAGCTTAATTTTAAGTGGGATTTTTCAAGTCCATAGTAGCTTACGCCATCCAATGTTGTTTGACTTCCAGACCAAATTTGCAATGGCAGTGTATATTTTGTTGACTAAGATGAGGCTCGAGTTGTCCCCTCTGTCCCACAGGAAGAAGTCCTCTGCGTTGTGTAGCAAAATACCCACGCGTGTGAGCTCCAGGCAATACAAATTCAACTCAGGATCCAAGCCTGTAGGTAGATCCATATCAGAACTGGCTTTCCAGCTTGCAATTGGGAGCTCGTGAGCAGAGTACGTCACAACTTGAAAAAGATAGCAGATGCGTTTTGTATTTAAGTGAGTGATTATTTGAGGAGACAAGAAAGAATTATGTCCGAGCCTAGTGATACGGTCCTGTCCAATTAATATAGAATGGCCAGAGCCCGGCTTCCAGGTGAGCCCACTCATAATCTAGTGCATCGAGGTCGCTAAATTCCTCCATAATTGTGAGGAAGCTCACGTATGAGGGGAGCCAATACGGAGCCAAGATGCAACATAGGTAAAAGGCAGGTATTTGTCCTTAATTACATAACTCCATATGCCTCTTGAGGTCAGGACATGCCAGAGAGAGTTGGCAGCTAGTGCGTTGTCGAACATGAAAATGTTTATGAACCCCCATCCACCCTTGATTTTCAGTTTTTCCAACGATTTCCAATTGCAAAGATGTAATTTGTGGTGTTCATTGATGCCTGACCAGAGGAAATTGTAGGCAAGTTTTCTTAGTTTTTTCAGAACATGAGTGGGTATAGCTGCAAGTTCCATCTAGTAAAACGGTTGTCCTTCGAGGGTGGCTTTTATGAGCATGTAGTGGCCTCCTATGGAGAGCCATCTATTACACCAGTGGACAACTTTTTTTTCTACCTTGGCAATGAGCTAGTCCCAGTCTAAAGCCTTATAGTGGTTTACTTTTAAGAAATACCCAAGGTACTTGAAGCCAAGTGAGAGGTGGATAAAGTTATGAGGGAAGAGGTCCTTTATCTCGCCAAGCGATGGAAGAATTTGTTGTTAAGATCGCCACATTTTATCCAATTAATTCTTCTTCGTTGCCTCCAAAGTGCTTCATCAGCAAGCAAGAGCTTGTTCCTCTCTGTTTCAAGTAAATTCAACTTTTGGTAC
Organism: Picea sitchensis; assembly: GCA_010110895.2. Classification (NCBI taxonomy): domain Eukaryota; kingdom Viridiplantae; phylum Streptophyta; class Pinopsida; order Pinales; family Pinaceae; genus Picea; species Picea sitchensis. The sequence continues at coordinate 58,226 of SNQJ01S0081954.1, forward strand.
TTGTCCCCATCGTAACCAACATGTGTGTCAAGTTGAAGTAGCTCTTTTATATTTAGTTCTAGCGAATGCAGCCTGTGCAGTGGTTGTCTTCTGTGGAGGGAGACCCACTTTTTTATGCGTTTTTTTAAATGCTTAAGTTTCCAAGAAAATCGTTGTTGTATTCTAGTTTCTTTGTGGAATAAGGGATCTATCCAGGTTGTGTGTACAATAGCAATGAAGTCATGTTCCGCGAGCCAACAAGAATTTAGATTGAAAGGATAGTATATACGAGCAGTCGGAGATCCGAATTGAAGCAGAATGGGTGCGTGGTCTGAAAGGAAAGGTGATTCCACCCAAGTTCTGATTCTATCATCACCAGTAGCAAGATTAATTGAGATATAGAAGCGTTCTAATCGCTTGGTGATGGAATCCTGACCCACTCTACCATTTCGCCATGTTGGAGCCAAGACGTCTGGTGGGTAGTCTACTAATCCATGAGCCGGAAAAAGAGTTTTGAAAAAATTGGCCAGTGGGTCTTGTCCAACAACGACACTCCAAACTTCGCTCGAGCTAGTGGTGATGTTCAGATCATCGACAATTATTAAGTTTACATGATCGAGTTGGCCGCTAGATTCCACTTTTTCCCATAATGATTTTCTGTGTGAGCAAGGACCATAGGAGTTGAGAAGGTTTATCTGTAGAGAGAGTAGTCTCTTGAACGTGGAGGATTTAAGCCCCCCCCCCCTNCCACCCCTTTGATATTGATGGAGAGAAAGATAATTATTTGGTTTTCGCTAGGGCTTTCATACCTCTAAGCGCCCCAATATCAGTGTATTGAGAAGAAGAATTTGTGGTGGGTGAAAGAATGGGCCCCTCTTTGCGAAGAGCGCTTCTTGTTTTTATTGGTGAGTGTTCATACCCAGTTCCTCTTGACCAAGTGTGAACTTTTCCAAGATCCACTCCCGAGGATACTATGTGTCCATTGAACCTGAGAATATTTATATTATACAAACAAGACTCCATCGACATAGAAGAAGGTCCATGGTATCAAAGGGATTTCAAGAATGTGTTTTGGTAGAATTGGGTGACATGCAGATGCATCATAGGTTAACATTGGAGGCTCTATAAGTGTAGGTGAAACATCTCAAGCCCAAGATATTATATGGAATTCACCTGACCCCCTTGACTTTGACACTATGAATAAGGTTACATCTGCAATGCATTCTATGTCACTCTTATGAAGGTATTGATAGTTCCCAATCGACGTTGTGATAATACATGATCTCTTAGTGGGAAAACCAAGTATGTGGTGGTTTCTCTTGCCAAAGGTTTTCATGGCAGTCTTGATGTGGATAAGAATTGTAGCTCAACTGAGTTTGAATCATCACTTTCCTCAAATTTTCGGTACTTGGGGAAGGTTGTGGATGAAATGACAATAGTTATATATGACAACTATAAGTGCGTGGTCAATACAACAATAGTGATTTGTTTATAGGCTCATGGTACAATTAAAATTATTAGTGATTTGTTTCTATTCTCATGGTACAATTAAAATTATTTAACTACTTTTGAAGCAACATGTCATTTACTCTGGACAATACCACTTATTTCACAGCAAGGAATGGAAACTGAAAATGAAAAAGGGAATGAAAATGACAAGCTAGAGCACGCCCCTTGTTTGTTAGAGAGATTACAAAGATTTTTGAGTACCTTGTGAATTCTTCTTTTCTACTAACTGTGTTGGAGGATATTTCACTATTCCAAGGGACCCAAAGGTTTTTGTCTGCACTCTATAGTCTCAAGTTCTCTATGTTGTTCTATGTATCAAGATAAATCCAATGTTTTGTTGTTGCATCCATATTTTATTACCTTTGTGGTTTCCATCATTACCCATGTATACTCTGCCATAGGTGATGCTAAAGGAAGCAGAAATGGTATTCTTGGAAGAAAAAGTAAAGATTCTAGACGTCATCTACCTGATGACACTGCCATTTATATGATGGCTACTTTCTTTTATTTTGACTTTATACCTACATCTTTCTTATTTTTCTTTACGGTAATAACATTTCGACCGAACAACCTTAGTGCCTGCGCACAACTAAGTAAGACCACTATACATCTCCCAAGCTCCCCACCCAGCTTCCGATCCAACAAGCTCCCTAGCGGAAATTCTATCCTATCTAGTCCCAACCCAATAAGTCAGTCAATTGGAAGCGTTCTGGTAGGGTGTGGGTGGGGTCTCTCTCTCCTAACTTCAAGATATATCATTTTATTCCTCAAAAATTTTCATTAGTGCAGATATAGAGATCGAGGAAGCCTTTGAATAACCCGAAAAACCAACAACAAGTACGCTCTCTGTCTGGTAGATCTTTAAGCGTAAAACTGATCTTTAAAGGTCGATCTTCCACACATAATCCGTGCACCAGTCCTTCGGGAATCTCTAAAGGCTTTGTGAGAACTGGTTTGTATATTCTTGAGGACCACTGAGAACAAGCAAGAAGGAGTTACGACTCACTCGTTCGGTAGTTGCATACCAACCGTTGTACATAAAAGATTAATCAACAAATATAAGGTAGAAAATAATAAAATATAATACATAAAACAAAAATTAATAATATAAGAATAAAGAGACCATCTTAACCTAAACGAAAGCTTCCTATTTTTTGCTTTACCAATTTTATTGCAGTTTTTCACACTGTATCCATGAAACATTGCTACACATGAAATTTGCACACCTAGGTATCTCGCCCTAAGTGTCGTAAAGTGTCATATGAGTGTCTCATACACCTTGACACCATGGAATAACCTATGTCATAATACCTAGTCAATGTGGAGGAGGGATATATTACATGAAGGCCAAATACCAAGTGCACATGAATTATTATTAATATTCATGGAAAAGAAATTGATTAAGTGTGAGAATCAAGTACACATGAATTATTATTAATATTCATGAAAAAGAA
>SNQJ01S0081954.1:67047-77164 GCA_010110895.2 Picea sitchensis
ATCTTGTCTCAATACCCATGTCAGTCCATGTTCATTTGATCTACCAATTACATCTTTGTGTCTGTTTCATGTCATTGATGGGGGATACATCAAGGCCCTCCTTCGATGAGTCTATTCCTGTCGACTTCAACACATTATCCAGGAACTAAACTTAGAAACCAGTTAGTACTTTAGGACATGCATGCGTCAATGGCAGGCCTGCTCACGTTCGATTGTGGGCTTACATCATTGACCTATGATCGGATGATTCCACGGATGTTTAACTTCATCTCATCCACTCACATTCGTTGTAATGTACTAGGGTACCTTGGGAATCATTGAAATCAATGGTGATTTCCACTGGGATGGGTCCGCTGAACTCATTTTGGCTGATATCAATGTATTCGAGAGTTCTACCCCTGTAGAGATTCAGAGGAATGGAACCAGTCATTCTATTGGAAGAAACAGTCACCCACACTAGCTTTCCACTTGCACCCAGTTGTTGAGGCACCAGACCTGTGAAATTGTTCTGCCCAAGGTCCAACGCCTCCAAATTTGGCAGGTCCCCTATGAAAGAAGGAATCGCATCATGTAGTCTGTTATTGGATAGATACAACACTCTCAACTCTTTTAGCTTCGAGAGTTCCACAGGTATTTCTCCAGAGAGATTGTTATAGGATAGATCCATGTATTTTAAGCTCACAAGATGTCCTAGTTGAGGAGGAATAGGGACGGTGAGGCCATTGTAGTACAAATACATTGTTTCCAGATTTTTCAGACCACTTAGCTGGGAAGGAATCACACCACTAAAACCACATTCAGAGATATCCAGGTATACAAGCTTGCTCAAATTTCCTATCTCGGGAGGAATCCCACCACTGAATGCATTGGACCACAAAAAAAGCATTTTCAAGTTCTCTAGTTTGCCAAGCACTGCGGGTATTTGTCCACTCAAACTGTTTTCAACCAAGCTAAGATATTCCACATTTACGAGCTTCCTGTACTCACTAGGAATGCTCCCCGAGAAGTGATTTCCTTCGAGGTCAAGATGGTTGAGCTTCACGAGATAGCTCAAATCCAGTGGCAATACCCCTGACAAATTGTTGTAAGAGACATCGAGGACCTCTAGGTTCCTCAATTTTGATATGTTTGAGGGGAGACTTCCGTCGAGGATGTTGTGGGATACATTGAGTAGACAGAGGGCTGGCAGATCTGTGACCTGACTGGGGAATGAGCCTGAAATATTCATGCAACAGAGATTAAGAGCAAGTACTCAATCCAAATGGTCACATTGGACGACAGGCCATGAGAAATGGGTGGTGTAATTGGAGGGACTCCAACTATCTAAGAGATGATTAGGAACAACCATTTCTGCTCTCAATGAGATAAACACATTAGCATCTCCGAGGAATGATGAATTAGAGATAGCAGATGATGGGTATAGAAACAAAGCAATGAGAAAAACAAATAGCAATCTCATATTGTAGTAAGTATATCTAAGGTGACAACACTCTTATTGTGACAGTGCAACACAAGAGAAAGAGAGGTCTAATAACTACAATTATGGAACCACAGGCAAAACCCAGGCACATAGACTAATATGCAAGCAGCCCACTTAATCTAAATATGTGGAGGAAACATGACCTAATCGACCACGCAAACGACATTTGGATTCTAAGCAAAGAAAAAAAGAAGTATGCTAGTGGACTTTGAGTCTTCTTATAAACATTAAATGGTTGGTGAAGCAATTTTATGAATAGTCCATGTTCGGTGAATTCAGAGTCTCTACATCCAATCAAACACAAATCGAAAGTGATGCAAGATGACCACAATATTTATTAATAATAATAACACCGATTTTTTCGCGAGAAAATGTAAAGAATGTAAACCACTGATGTGTTAGATGGATTTGTAATTTTATTTTTTACATTTATTTTCCATCTGAAATAGAGTCAAAGTCAATTTCTCATGTCAGTCCACTTCGAGGATCATCCCATGCATTGGGAATTCCATGTGATAAGCATACATTAGTGGTCGAAAGTAATTTCAAATTTCATTTGCAAATAGTCCATTCCAAAACAGAAAGATTAAAAAAATCTGTGCGTGACAACTTTTATTGGAAAATCTATGGGTGTCATCAACACGGAAAGAATCAAAACACATAACATTCTTATTGGTTAAATTTCCAAATTATTCTTATTATATTTTAATGCGAAAAGCTTTAACCTTATTATTCTTATTACCTTTTGGAGTTCTTAAGCTTTAAGAAAAGGGCATTTCCTATGCTTTGACTCTTTTTTTTTTCAGCAAAATAAATTGCTTAATTATATTTAAAATATAATGTGTTTTCTCATCTGGTTACAACAACAAGTTAGATAGTTTTGGGGGGAAAATATTTCACTTGCAGTGGGGCTACTGGACAATTAGAAGAAGGAAAGAGAAGTTGTTGCAACAAGTATTCTAGAGGAGAATTGTTATCATCAAGACAAGGGGCTAAGAAGAACAGTCCTAAAAAAAATTGTGGCGAGAGTGGGGCCCTCATGACTATCCACCCAATGGGTATAAGTGATCATGCTTTCTTTCCCTTGTAATGTTGTCTTTGATAGGAGGTCGGCTTCCAAGTTGTACTCTCGAAATGTATGAGTGTAAGTGAGCTTCTTAAAATGGCGTTGTAGTGATCTTATTCTGTCCTTCCAGGCCAAAAGTGTGATAGTATGCAGCTTGCCTTTATGGTTTAGCCAGTCGATGATAACTCTTGAGTCCTTGATCAAGTGTAGATGTTCGACATGCAGTCTAGAAGCCAAATGAAGTGTAGACCAAGCACCTAATAGTTTTTTCCTTGTGTTGGTGCCCGGGCCGCAACATAAATTCCATCTATAAAAAGAGTTTTTGCTAATTCTAATCAGTCCACCTGTGCCACTAAGTTGTGTTGCTCCATCAAACCAGCACGTCGGAGTATCCTCAGTAAGAATAGGTCTTATTAACGTCTTTTTTTTTCCCAATTCTGGATGAAAGATTTTCCAACTTTGGTTCAGCCCAAGAGCTTTATAGACTACAATGCTGATAGAGGGTGGTTTATTTTCAAAGATTTTTAAATTTCTAGTCAGCCAGATAAACCAATTAACTATTGGGGGGAGAAGCTTGAAGTTGTGCTCACTCGAAAACCAATGTTCAAAGCAAGCAGTGAGGGAGATCCCATTCCAGACAGTGTTGATTTTGTTGACCTGTACAATCATGTCCCAGACAAGGCAAGTAAAAATGCACTGAGTGAAAATGTGATTAATTGATTCTTCATCCTTGTAACAGAGTTGACAGAGATTGGGGCCAACCCAGCCTTTTCTTTGGAGGTTATCCCAGGTGGGGGTTTTATTTTCAACTGAAAGCCAAGTAAATAGCTTAATTTTAAGTGGGATTTTTCAAGTCCATAGTTGCTTACGCAATCCAATGATGTTTGAATTCTAGACAGAATTTGCAATGGCGGTGTATATTTTGTTGACTAAGATGAGGCTCGAATTGTCCCCTCTGTCCCACAGGAAGAAGTCCTCTGCGTTGTGTAGCAAAATACCCACGTGTGTGAGCTCCAGGCAATACAAATTCCACTCAAGATCCAAGCCTGTAGGTAGATCCATATAAGAACTGGTTTTCCAGCTTGCAGTTGGGACCCCGTGAGCAGAGTACGTCGCAGCTTGAAAAAGATAGCAGATGCGTTTTGTATTTAAGTGAGTGATTATTTGAGGAGACAAGAAAGAATTATGTCCGAGCCTAGTGATGCAGTCCTGTCCAATTAATATAGAATGGCCAAATCCTGGCTTCCAGGTGAGCCCACTCATAATCCAGTGCATCGAGGTCTTTAAATTCCTCCATAATTGTGAGGAAGCTCACGTATGAGGCAAGCCAATACGGAGCCAGGATGCAACATAGGTAAAAGGCAGGTATTTGTCCTTAATTACATAACTCTAGATGCCTCTTGAGGTCAGGACATGCCAGAGTGAGTTGGAAGCTAGTGTGTTGTTGAACTTGAAAATGTTTCTGAACCCCCATCCACCCTTGATTTTTGGTTTTTCCAGTGATTCCCAATTGCAAAGATGTAATTTGTGGTGTTCATTGATGCTTGACCAGAGGAAATTGTAGGCAAGTTTTCTTAGTTTTTCCAGGACAGAAGTGGGTATAGCTACAAGTGCCATCTAGTAAATTGATTGTCCTTCGAGGGTGGATTTTATGAGCCTGTAGAGGCCCCCTATGGAGAGCCATCTATTACACCAGTGGACAACATTTTTTTCTACCTTGGAAATGAGCCAGTCCCAGTCTGAGGCCTTATAGTGGTTTTATTTTAAGCAATACCCAAGGTACTTGAAGCCAAGTGAGAGGTGGATAAAGTTATGAGGGAAGAGGGCCTTTATCTCACGAAGCGATGGAAGAATTTGTTGTTAAGATCGCCACATTTTATCCAATTAATTCTGCTTCGTTGCCTCCAAAGTGCTTCATCAGCAAGCAAGAGCTTGTTCCTCTCTGTTTCAAGTAAATTCAACTTTTGGTACTTGTCCGCATCATAACCAACATGTGTGTCAAGTTGAAGTAGCTCTTTTATATTTAGTTCTAGCGAATGCAACCTATGTAGTGGTTGTCTTCTATGGAGGGAGACCCACTCTTTTATGCATTTTTTTAAATGCTTAAGTTTCCAACCAAATCGTTGTCGTATTCCAGTTTCTCTGTGGAATAAGGGATCTCTCCAGGCTGTGTGTACAGTAGCAATGAAGTCATGTTCCACGAGCCAAAAAGAATTTAGCTTGAAAGGATAGTGTATACGAGCAGTCAGGGATCCGAATTGAAGCAGAATGGGTACGTGGTCTAAAAGGAAAGGTGAGTCCACCCAAGTTCTGATTCAATCATCACTAGTAGCAATATTAACTTCTTTGTAGGACAGGAGCAGCGAGTCCAGGATATTATTAAGTGTGTTATCCTCTAACCGGGATCCACTAGTGCCTCGCAGTGAGTGCACCGTCCTCTGAGCAGGGGAATTTGTTTATGTGCTCACAGGTTCCAAATGTGTAGTAGGTAAATAGGTAGGGAGGGTAACCCTCGGGGGGAAGGCTCGATATTGGTCACTAGTCGAGGGCGCAGAGGGAAGAGGCATCAAGTAGGAGGTAAAGGTAGTAGGGAGAGTAACCCTCGAGGAGAAGGCCCAAGGTTGGTCAGTGGTCGAGGACACATAGGGAATAGGCATCGAGCAGGAGGTAAAGGTAGTAGGGGGGGGTGGCTGGTGGGGGAAACAGTTGGGGAGGGTCAGGTGTAGTAGCTAAGGAGAAAGAGGTAACAGGATGGGACAGGCGAGAGTCCGACAGACAGAAGGAGGTGTGTAAGAAGGAGGCATCGAAAGGGAGTTATGTCTGAGTTGGATCCGGTCAAGGGAGGGTAGCGCCTAGTATCTGAGAAAAATCATTGTCTAGAAGGTATTTTTCCTAAGAGGTAAGTGAGAAGAAAAAAGTTGGGAAAATGGACTTGATCTTACCAGTGATCGATTCTGAGACAACTGGCTCTTCGAACTCTGGCAGGTCGAGAAAGGTAGGTAGGGTGTTCACATCAGGGGAATCCATCAAGGAGGATAGTTCAAGCATTTTTTCCTCCGACTGTTCCACATCCAGTCAACCTGAACAGGCGTTTCTAAGGTGGCCTATATGTTTGCAGAGTGTACACCAGAAGGGAATGCTGAGATAGTCCAGAGTCTGTCGTAAGTGTTGTCCACGCCAGTCAATGTCGATGGTTTCTGACAATCCGTCATGTATGTATATCTCCACCATGACTTTTTCCATCTTCTTTGTCAAGCTTGAGAGAGACAGTGGGTATATGCAGATGAAGTGACCCAGAAGGATCTCAAGTTCCAGAGGTGTAGTGACAGTGAGAACCCAGAAATGTCTCAGGCAAAAATAGTCTCGAGAAGAATCAAAGATGATGTGCTAGCACTTGACAATGAGGATATCGTCGTCCAGTGTCTAGAGATGATCCAATATTTAGGTAGAGTCCTCCGATGTTTTAAATCGAAAGCAGAGCCAACCCCGAGTTAGGTAAGATATCTCTGGAGTATAACCCAGCAAAGGCCGTCGGGTTGTTTGCACCCAATTCGCAAGGTTATGTTGACAAAGGTGTTTTTCTAAGATCCTTCCCTCAAGTGCACAGAGGCTTAAGGATACAGAGTCCTCAAGGCCAATATCTTGTCTAAGAACCATTTTCCTCTTTGTTTTTTCTAGCACCAGGGTCTGTCCTGTGTTTTTAAGTTGTTTCTTGTGGTTTCTCCAGACTGAGAAGTGTGCCTGGATGGGCCTATAGGTTTCCACTGAGTTGAGTTAGAGATAGGTCCATGGAGGGTTGAGGTAACAGGAGGGTCTATCGGTCTAATGATGAGGAGAGTGTAAGGGGAGAGGGGAACTGGAGGATTCTGTGACAAGAAAGGAGACTGACGAGGCTGTAGTACCATAGAGGATGGGAGAGTGTAGAGTGTGGTTGGTAGAGAAATTGGGGGGTGTGAAGGGTAGTTAGGTGGGGTCGGTGTGGAAGTTATGGGATCAGAGGAGGAGCAAAATTGGTAAGAGGTCCCCGAACAAAGGGTGGAATTTTGAGCAAGTATAACTAGTTCATTCATTGAGGCGTAGAGAGCCTCATTGTTCTAGAGGGCATCATCAACCATTAGTTCACTGACATCCCTCTCCATCGGAGTGGATCTCGAGGCTGGTTGGTTCCATCGAGATGTGATGAAAATGTTTGGCAGCATGTGTAAGATGGTCAATAATGTCAGTCCAGTGGTGTGTAGGAGCCTAGTGGGCGGAGTGAGTTGAATGTGAAGCTGAGAAGTGTGGAGAGACAGAGGTAGGCTGTGTATTAGGTGACCAGTCTTATCAAGCCATGGTCCTCAAGGTCCAAACAAGAGTTAAACTAGATAGGTGAGGAGAAGCTCAGTAAAACAAAGCTTAAAAGTGACAGGAATGTCCAAGGCCGTCAAGGTCACTGAAGATCCCATGCTATTCTAGCTCAAAAATTAATGGAAGTCGATGTTCTCATACAACAGGAGAAAGATCTAAGTAGGAAGGGTAGGTAGATGATCAGAGAAGTGGATCTTGTTTGTGCCATGAGAGTCCATAGTCGCCTAATTTAAAGGTTGTAGGTTTCCAAGGCTGCTCAGTCTGCATGACCTACCATAGCCTTTAACCTATGCTTTGACTTTTACCAATGAAATGAATTGAATGTGATAAGTGGGGATCATTCAAACTTTTATCATAAATCCATTGCATTAACGTGTAAGAAAATAAAGTACTCGTGATAAAAGAAATAGAGGGCTAAAACGTCGATAAAAGAAAACCTACTTCACCATATACACTATCCTCACTTGTGATATTTACAAACATCATAGAGGTAATGTTGGTATTATTATAACAAGTGTTGCAAGGAAGCTTAGTCCCTGCCAGGAAGGTTTGGAACTGTTAGGAAGATATGGAAATACAATGATAATTTAAAACCATAATGAGACTAAACTATATATTTAACATTGTAAAGAAATCCAATGATGGTTTGTCTTGAAATTGTGAAGTTACATAGACATTGTTGTAGATTCTTTGGCGATGCAATATGGTTAGTTGGTTGTACTCTGTAGTAGTTACCATGCTCCCACCTGTTTCACTCTCACTGCATTTCACTATGGTTGCATAGAAATATCATTTGTCTCATTTGTAGAACTTCACTTCAACTGCCATAACCACCTGTAATTGTATTTATTATAAAAATTTCATACTTGAATATATAATAATAGGTAAATTGTTTGTTATCATTTGGATTTTTTTGGTATATATAAGTAATTTGTCTATTATCGTTTGTTTTTTGGTATATATATGATTTTTTTGTTTAAAAGTTAGTTAGAAATTGACGAGAATATTGGATTAGATAAAATCAAGAAAAAATCCATAAATTTTTTTATAGACTTTCTACAAAATGAAGTTGCTCCCAAAATCCAATGGCCTTGTAAATTTGAACTCTTTTTTTATTTTTTTTAAATATGAATGGAGATATTGAATTTTTGAATTTTACTATAATTGTACTACTTACATTACAATAAAGGCGGGTTATGTTGTGATACTTCTTTTGTTAAATAAGTTGAAAAAATTTGGCACCAAAGGCAACACGTACAGAGGTTGGTAGTGAGACCAACACAGGTTTAGTTGTTTGGTATGTGGACCCATAGTCTATGAGGAATGTATCTTCTTCTAATTGGTCCATTGAACCTGAGTATATTTATATTATACAAACAAGACTCCATCAACATAGAAGAAGGTCCATGGTATCAAAGGGATTTTAAGAATGTGTTTTGGTAGAATTGGGCGACATGCAGATGCATCATAGGTTAACATTGGAGGCTCTATAAGTGTAGGTGAAACATCTCAAGCCCAAGATATTATATGGAATTCACCTGATCCCCTTGACTTTGACACTATGAATAATGTTACATCTGCAATGCATTCTATGTCACTCTTATGAAGGTATTGATAGTTCCCAATCGACGTTGTGATAATACATGATCTCTTAGTGGGAAAACCAAGTATGTGGTGGTTTCTCTTGCCAAAGGTTTTCATGGAAGTCTTGATGTGAATGGGAATTGTAGCTCAACTGAGTTTGAATCATCACTTTCCTCAAATTTTCGGTACTTGGGGAAGGTTGTGGATGAAATGACAATAGTTACATATGAAAACTATAAGTGTGTGGTCAATACAACAATAGTGATTTGTTTATATGCTCATGGTACAATTAAAATTATTAGTGATTTGTTTCTATTCTCATGGTACAATTAAAATTATTTAACTACTTTTGAAGAAACATGTCATTTACTCTGGACAATACCACTTATTTCACAGCAAGGAATGGAAACTGAAAATGAAAAAGGGAATGAAAATGACAAGCTAGAGCACGCCCCTTGTTTTTTAGAGAGATTACAAAGATTTTTGAGTACCTTGTGAATTCTTCTTTGCTACTAACTGTGTTGGAGGATATTTCACTATTCCAAGGGACCCAAAGGTTTTCGTCTGCACTCTATAGGCTCAAGTTCTCTGTGTTGTTTTATGTATCAAGAACAATCCAATGTTTTGTTGTTGCATCCATATTTTATTACCTCTGTGGTTTCCATCATTACCCATGTATACTCTGCCATAGGTGATGCTAAAGGAAGCAATGATGCTAAAGGAAGCAGAAATGGTATTCTTGGAAGAAAAAGTAAAGATTCTAGATGTCATCTACCTGATGACACTGCCATTTATATGATGGCTACTTTCTTTTATTTTGACTTTATGCCTACATATTTCTTATTTTTCTTTACGGTAATAGCATTTTGACCGAGCAACCTTAGTGCATGTGCACAACTAAGTAAGACCACTATCCATCTCCCAAGCTCCCCACCCAACTTTCGATCCAACAAGCCCCCCAGCGAAAATTCTATCCTATCTGGTCCCAACCCAATAAATCAGTCAATTGGAAGCATTCTGGCAGGGTGTGGGTGGGGTCTCTCTCTCCTAACTTCAAGATACATCATTTTATTCCTCAAAAATTTTCACTAGTGCAGCTATAGAGATCGAGGAAGACTTTGAATAATCCGAAAACCCAACAACAAGTATGCTCTTTGTCTGGTAGATCATTAAGCGTAAAACTGATCTTTAAAGGTCGATCTTCCACACATAATCTGTGCACCAGTCCTTTGGGAATCTCTAAAGGCTTCGCGAGAATTGGTTTGTATATTCTTGAGGACCCCTAAGAATAGGCAAGAAGGAGTTACGACTCACTTGTTTGGTAGTTGCATACCAATCATTGTAAAGAGACCGTCTTAACCTAAACGAAAGCTTCCTATTTTTTGTGTTACCAATTTTATTGCAGTTTTTCACACTGTATCCATGAAACATTGTTACACATGAAATTTGCACACCTAGGTACCTCTCCCTAAGTTTCGTAAAGTGTCATATAAGTGTCTCATACACCTTGACACCATGGAATAACCTATGTCATAATCCCTAGTCAATGTGGAGGAGGGATATATTACATGAAGGCCAAAATACCAAGTGCACATGAATTATTATTAATATTCATGGAAAAGATATTGATTAAGTGTGAG
>SNQJ01S0081956.1:0-15569 GCA_010110895.2 Picea sitchensis
TTAAAAGGTGAGAAATACTTTATGTTATTAGTTGATGATTATACAAGAATGACTACAATTTTCTTTCTCAGGAATAAGTCAGAAGATTTTGAAAACTTCAAGGTCTACAAGGAAATGGTTGAAAATGAAATGGATTCAAAAATCAAATGTTTGAGATTTGATAATGGATGAGAGTTCACTTCAAAGGAATTTATGGACTACTGCAGCAGACATGAAATAAAAATATAATTCTCCGTTGCTAGGACACCTCAACAGAATGGAGTTGTTGAAAGAAAGAACAATACAGTACAAGAAATGGCTCGAACAATGCTAATGGATTCAAAATTGAAATATGTTGTTTGGACACATCGAGTTCATACAACAATTCACATTCAAAATAGATTAATTCTCATAAACAACAATGAAAAAACTACCTACGAGATATGGAAAGGAATACCAATAAATGTGAAGCACTTCAGAGTATTTGGAAGAAAACTCTACATCAAAAGAGAAGATGACAAAATGGGAAAGTTTGACTCTCGTGTGGGCAAAGGAGTACTTGTTGGTTACTCAAGTACAAGGAAAGCATACAACTGTTACAATCTAAGGTTGAACAAAGTCGTGGAAAGTATCCATGTAACAATTGATGAAACAGGTGGACGAGAATTAAAAGAAGAAGAAAATGAATCAATGGAACATATTTACGAAGAAGAAGTAGAAGATGAAGAAGAAGTATAAGGGGAAGATGAAGATGATCAAACAAAAGTAGAAGAGAAATTTCAACAAGTGCCTCCAAAGACACCTAGCAAACAAGTACAGAAGAATCATCCTTTAGATCATATTATTGGAAAAAAGATGCAGGAGTTGAGACTAGAAGAAGAATATGTTCACCAGAACAAACCCACCTAGCACTCTTATCTATGATTGAACCAAGCAATTTTGAAGAGTCCATCAAGGATGGATTCTAGAATAAGGTCATGGATGAAGAATTGGATCAAATAGAGAAGAATGACACTTGGGAATTGGTTCCAAGACCAAAGAATAAGAATGTGATTGGAACAAAGTGGGTTTTCAGAAATAAATTGAATGGAGATGGACAACTTACAAGGAAAAGAGATAGATTGGTATGTAAAGGATACACACAAGTTGAAGGAATCTACTTTGAAGAGACATTATCCCCAGTTTCCATAATGGAAGGAATCTGATTTATTTTATCTTATGCATGCTCCAAGAATATTAAAGTGTATCAGATGGACGTGAAATCTATTAAATTTGGCAGCATCGATAGTCATTCTCTAATGAGAGGCCATATGGGCCACCTTGAAGCTAGCCAGGGAGATTTGGAGAATCAACCAGTCTTGTGAGGTATTGAAAAAATCCAGGGGGAACGTACAACCTCTATGAGTCAAAATAAAAGTCAGGACAAACGATATGCTATGTGAGTCTAATGAAAAAGTCATGGGGAACGTAAAAACCTCTATGACCATAGATAGTATACTTCAAAAGTCAGGGGGAATGTACAACCTCTGTGAGCATAGACAGACTAGTGAAAAAGTCAGGGGGAACGTACAACCTATGTGAGCCTAGTCAAACCTTGTCAGCCATGAGAAAAATTCAAGGCATCTAGCAAAAGTTAGGTTGAATATGTTAAATTTGGTAGCATCGACAATCATTCTCCAATGAGAATCCATATGGGCCACCCTAAGGCTAGCTAGGGAGATTTGGAGAATCAACCAGTCTTGTGAGGTATTGACAAAATCCAGGGGGAATGTACAACCTCTACGAGTCAAAACAAAAGCTAGGACGAATGAGATGTTATGTGAGTCTGATACAAAAGTCAGGGGGAACGTACAACCTATGTGAGCCTAGTCAAACCTTGTCAGCCATGAGAAAAATTCAAGGCATCTAGAAAAAGTTAGGTTGAATATGTTAAATTTGGCAGCATCGACAATCATTCTCCAATGAGAATCCATATGGGCCACCCTAAGGCTAGCTAGGGAGATTTGGAGAATCAACCAGTCTTGTGAGGTATTGACAAAATCCAGGGGGAACGTACAACCTCTACGAGTCAAAACAAAAGCTAGGACGAATGAGATGTTATGTGAGTCTGATACAAAAGTCAGGGGGAACGAACAACCTCTGTGAGCATAGACAATCTAGTGCAAAAGTCAGGGGGAATGTACAACCTCTGTGAGCATAGACAGATTAGTGAAAAATTCAGGGGGAACGTACAACCTATGTGAGCCTAGTCAAGCCTTGTGAGCCAAGAGAAAAAGTCAAGGCACCTAGAAAACGTGAATAAAAAAATCCTATGAGCTAGAAACAAACGATATTTGACCCCCCAGAGAAATAATGGCACTATGGGTTCGAGACTCATAAACATAATGGCATCTCCACATATATGGTTGGCCCAAGAGAACATCATAGACATCCAGTTGGGAAACATCACATAATACCTCATCCTTGAAGGGCTAGATGCCGTATGAAAATTGACACTGTTGGCTGACATGAAGATCTTGTCCTTGGCGAAGCCACCCGATGTTGTATGGTTGCGGGTATGGTGTTTCATACAATCCAAATTGTTTGATGACCTCTGTTAAGGTGAGGTTCTTCTGGCTTCAACTATAAACAATAAAATGCAACCGGGTCTCCTTCACCCACATCTGTGAATGAAAAGGGTACCCCCCCTCTTCAGGATCTGTTGGTTCTTCTGATTGAATTGCAACGGTTGCTACAATAGTAATGTGGTCTGCATCTGTTGGCCCTTGGGTATGGAATCAAGCAAATATCAAGGAAGAATAGGTAAACTGTTAACTTCGCGGGAGACACAGTGACTGTTACTGGGTAGAAGTAAGAAAAAGAGAAGAAAAAAAGGAGCGAAGCCTAAGAAAGTTAGTCGTTGGATGAGGAGATCAGGGATGATAGATAATAAAGGTATATGGATCAAGGAAAACTAAGATAGCAGGAAAATCTACCATTAGCACCATGCATGAAGAAAGGAGAGACAGGTTGGCTAAGCCTGGGAAAAGAGGGTCAAGTTGACCTAAGGTTTTAGACACCTAGGGTTTGTATATATAGGGTTTTCACACCTACGTCTCAACCTAAGGTTGTCGGTGAGGACTATATTGTATAAATAGAGGTCAAGAGGACCTGGGTTGGGTTGGTACTGTTGATGAGCATTGTTATTGATTGTTGCTCATTGAGAGAATATTGTATTGTGAGTGAGAGGTGCTGAGAGTAAGAACCTTGTAGCATTGTAAGATCTTCAGCTGGGTGCAAAGATCAAGTCCTGCACTTGGGTGCAAAGAATGGGGAGAGAAAGAGAGAAGAAGAAGAAGATCTGCTAGCATAGAGCACAAACAAGAACTGTAAGCTTTACCTTAATATATCATAAGCACAGTTCTGTGGACGTAGCCCTAGGGAGAGGGTGAACCACGTATATCTGGTGTTATGTGTGTATGAATGATGATTTATCTTTGTCATTGATATACTGTTATTGCATTATTGTATTAGATGAGATCTATAAAATGTGGAGTAGATTTTAGTGATAAGTGAGCTAGGTATACTGTGTTGTATTGTGTTAAGATCCACTTGATATTCCCCTGGATGTAGACATCTCTATCCTGCAACCCCCCCATAGCTACTTCGGGTGAGACTGCATCTACTTCACAGGTGTTGCCGAAAGGGCCAGTAGTTAGGGATTGTTGGTGCACTCTTGGAGTGAACCTTGGGTCTTCCCCTGTGCCAACAAATGGTTATGTTGCTGGGATGGGAATCTTTGTGAGGGAATGCCAAGGTGGTTCCCATCAAAGACAGATATTTAAAAGTGGATATAATATCAAGAGAGAGACTTCGTTGAAGCCCAAAACAAGAACCCTATGCTGAGTACTGAAGATTGGCTACAAAGATACATTTTCACTGACATCCATGAGATCTTCTATGGAGGAATCCATCATGAGTTGTTTGAGTGGTTGGCTAGGTTAGTTGATACCCAGTTCAAGATTAGATCTAGACCCCCTATGGTTTGGACATCGACGTTGATCCAGAAGGTTAAAAGAGTCGACAACGCTATATCTAGAGTAGTAGATCATTGGTTTGATAGTACCATTGGAGGGTATATCACCGTATTTTTTGTTGACAGAGTAGAATCATATAGCCAAGCTGAGAGATACTTTTTCAAAGGACCCAGAGGGAAATTTTTTCATTTTCTGAAGTTAAGAACCAAGATTCTCTTGCATGAAAACCACATCTTGAAGATACAGTAGTTTGGCTAGATCTGAAAAGGCTAATGTTCAGGAATTCAGACAATGACAGTGACACAGAGGCTGGACATACGCGCAGTGGAAGAGTATTTCGAGGGGTTCACCTTGAGAACCTCTTTAAGAAAAACTATGAAGAAGAGGGTTTCTACAACAGAGAAGAGGCAGATCTAACAGACAAAGAATGTCCAGAACCCTCTAGGCCAGAGGAAGGAGCAAATGAATAACTTCACCAAGATGAGCTAGAAAACTCAGGAACTATGTAGACTGCTAAAGTAAGTATCATTAACCCTCCTGTTGTTTCAATAGCACTAGGAAATCAAAGTAATCAAAGTCATCAGAGTCCTCAGAGTGTTACTACTAGAAGTTCAACATCTATTCAGACAGGAAACCCAGGTAGCTCTATGGTAGATGAGATGAGGTTCCCTATCTTTAGAGGGGATGGATATGAAGACGCAAATCAACACTGGTTCTTGTGTGAAGCTGTGTGGAATATTAAGAATGTCACTGATGAGGCCGTCAAAATAACCCAGTTCATTACTACTCTTAGAGATCACGTACTGAGATGGTACATGAAGCTTGTCCAAGGACTTGCACAACCCCAACCATTGAATGAGATCAAGAACGCGTTAATTGCAGAATTCAAGAAACCCAAATTGGAGTCACAATGTATTACAGAGCTGAAGGAGATCAAACAGAAGGTTTCCGAACCTGTTTGATAATTCGATCAGAGATTCAAGACCTTAGCAAGTGGATTAACTTTTAAGATCCCAGATGAAGAGAACAAAGAATGGTTCATCATTGTGCTATTACCACACATCAGAGTTCCTCTGATGCAACAAGCAATTGCTTCATAGTATGAGGTGCTGGAGACCGCCATGAAGCTTGAATCAATCCCTATGGGAGAATCTAGCTCAGGTATGAGCTAGATCTTGAGCCAGCTGACCAGTTTGTATTTACAAGTCGAAGACATAAAAAAGTATAAGAGAAAGGACAAAAGAGAAGACATCTGGTGTGTCAGATGCAGATCAGAGGGCCATGATAAGGAACACTACCCTATATTTCATGAATATTTAGCCTCGGGAGCTCTGAGCCCCTTGAAGAAAGTCACATTGACCTGGTGCGAAGTATATAGATACCGACATCGCCTTGGTGAGTGCTATTACATGCAGAAGTATGTTCAGACACCTACAAACCTATATTGCACCTTCTGTAAGTTAGTAGGGCATGATGATAGAGACTGTAGGGCCTATGACCTCATGCATGAAAGGTCAAGAGATGTATAAAAGATCCAAGGTGAAGTACAATAAGAAGGAAACACTACATAGTACAACTCCCTGGGAAGAGGAAACTTCAATCCTCGTGGTGGATACAGAGGACGAGGATGAGGAGGAGTAATGGGCTAAGGCCAAGGACAGATAATTTTTTATAACTGCACACAGTGAGGACATCTAGCAAGGGATTGTCAAAACCCTTGTACTACTTGCAGTTATTGCAATTCTTTTCAGCATGTTATAGAAGATTGCCCTATGTCGCTGGCTAAGATTCAAGAAAGACAAGGACCTCAGAAAAACCCACAAGTGTAGTTGATATATGATGAACCTCGTGGAGAAGACCTGAGTTTCATTGTTATTACTTGAGGAGGCACTATTACAGGAGAAGATAGAGTGACCCATGGAAAGACTACGAAAGAATCGGGAGTCAAAAAATCTGCGGAGAAGACTCAAAATTTTGATGCTAAGAAAGAAAGACGAACATTTGAATATGCAAGGAAAGAATTCAGAAGAGATCAAGGCTCATCATCAAGAACATGGCAAGAATTAAGATAATATGTAATGCCACTGGTATTCGATTAGTCTTCTTTGCCGAGAAAGGGGAAAGAGGTAAGCAAGATCATGGAATTTCTATATACTTGTATTAAGCTAATCCAGGATGAAAACACTGTAAGGGAACTTCAGAATTTAATCAAGCAATATGAGCTAGGAAAGATAGACCCCTTACTGAATAGGGCAGTACACCAAATTGGGAAAAGGAGAAGGAAAAACAAATAATTACACTTGAATTCTCAGATAGGAGAGTATGACATAGACTATGTGGTCCTCGACTTAGGGTCGGAGGTTAATGTCATGACAAAGCAAACTTGGGAACTGATGGGAAAACTGAAGTTAGTCTATTGCCCTATAAGTCTTAGGATGTCTAATCAGCAATATTTCATCCCATTTGGATGACTGGAGCATGCCCTTGTGGACATCGACGGAGTGAGGACCTTTGCAGATTTTGAGGTCATTGAAATTGTTGATGGCAACTGCCCTTACCTGGCATTGTTAGGAATTGATTGGGCCTTCAACAACTCTAGCATTGTTGATTTGAAGAAGAGACATATATCATTTGAAAGAGATGACCTAAGGTTCATTGCACCTTTAGATCCAGATGAAGGTCAGAGATACACACAACCCATCAGAGAAGAAGACCATGCATATGAATTGGAGAATATCTACAAACTGACAGCCAGACAACAGGATTACATTAATCCTATGGTTGATGGGAATCTCAGCTGGCATAGTGACAATGTATGCTCATCAGAATTAGAAGAAGCACTGGAAAATTGGAAAAATCAAATGTATGAAGTATCCACAAGAAGGTGTGCCAGGCTGACCAGAGAAGTTCGTTGGATTGGTACAACGGTGAGAAAATTACCCACCTTTGATGGTTTGAATCCATTAGAAACCTTCTTCTTGGACTTTTAAGCAAGAGTACCAACACAACAGAGACTATTGGCAATGGATGAGGCCATGAAAGGTACACCAGCAAAATGGTGGGGGACACACAAAAGCAATATTACAGACTGGCTACAATGTCGAACCTTGATGACAATGCAGTTCTCAGCCCAAGTAGAAAGTTGTGAAGTGAGGTACACAGGTCAAAGATGACAAAAGGACCATGTGCAAAGATGTGAAGAAGCCTGGAGTGATATTCAACAAGAGCAATGGGTGCACAAGTTCATCAACACGCTGGACAACACACCTATCAACTGGTACCTTCAAGCGGAGTTGTGCCTCATCACCACAGATTGGAAAGGTATGACTTAGAATTTTGTAACTACATTTCTATTTGAAATTCAATATCCTTCAGTAGACCAGACACTATAGATTGTGAGACAAAAAGTATTTGAAGAAGAATCTAGCCTCCCTTTGGAACAAGAAGAGGATGAGTGGACTACACCTCTCCATAAACTGCAGGGTTGTTACAACATTAATGCAGATGATGATGATGATCCAAGGAAGGTAAACATCACCAAGACAAAAGGACAAAGAGATGTGAAAGGAACAGGAGTTGAGCTACCATTTATTGGTCATCCAATCAAGATTACAAAAGTCAACATTGGGACAGAGGAAACACTGAAGCTTGCCAATGTCAGAGATCATTGGGATGTTTCTACCATTGACAAGATTATAGAGTTGTTGCACGAATATCAGGACTTGTTTCCGTCCAAATTCACTGATATGAAGGGAATCAAGGTACCTATGGGAGAGATGAGGATACCTTTGAAACCAGATGTGAAGCCAATCAAGAAAAGACCATATAGATTGAACCTGAAGTATAAGGAAAAAGTGAATCTTGAGCTCGGCAAAATGCTGGAAGTAGGTATTATTGAACCTGTTGAAGAGTCCAAATGGATTAGTCCTATGGTGGTGCAATCCAAGAAGATAAGAGAAATCAGGATCTGTGTAGATCTTAGGAAGGTGAATGATGCTTTCCTGCATGACCCCTTCCCTACACCATTCACTGATAAAGTGCTAGATAATGTGGGAGGCCAAGAGGTGTATTCTTTTACAAATGGATTCTCAGGATATCATCAGATCCAAATTGCCAAGGAGGATCACCACAAGACCACATTTGCAATAGAATGGGGATCTTACCAATATACAGTGATGCCATTTGGACTAAAGAATGCCCCAACCATCTTTTCCAGGGTGGTGGTTGAAGCCTTCAAAGAATTTTTGCATAAATTTTTAGAAGCATATTTTGATGATTAGACTGTGATTCGTTTGTTGAAAAACCATATTGAATGCCTAAGACTAATGTTGGATAAGGGCAGGGAGTGTCAAATTGCTTTGAATTTGAAGAAGTGCATCTTCTTCTCACCATTTGGAGTGTTGTTAGGGAATATTGTGTGTAAGTAGGGACTGCTGGTAGATCCCTCTAAAATTGCTATTATTGTTGACCCGCCACCTCATACTTTAGTCAAACAACTACGCACTGTGCTAGGACATACTGGATATTATAGAAAATTCATTAAAGGATACACCCAGATTACAACACCTATGGAGAAGTTGTTGAAGAAAGACTGTCATTTTAGCTGAACAGAAGAATGCCAACAAAGATTTGACACACTGAAACAAAAGATGGTTACTGCACCCATTCTGGTTTTCCCAGATTGGACTAAAGAGTTTCATGTGCATGTTGATGCATCGTCCATTGCATTGGGAGTTTTGTTAGCACAACCAGGAACAAGAGACATCAATCACCCATTAGCCTTTGCTAGCAGGAAGTTATCCACATCAGAAATTAACTACACCACCACAGAGAGAGAAGGATTGGCCATGGTGTATGCGCTACAAAAATTCCGCCACTACTTATTGGGAGGACACTTTAAAATGTTCAAAGATCACTCCACATTGAAGTACCTAGTCAACAAGCCATTTTTTGGGGGGCGAATATGCAGATGGCTTCTCTTGTTTCAAGAATATGATTTTGAGATCATAGTTAAGCTAGGAATAATGAACAAGGGCCCTGACCACTTGTTGAGGTTGGAACATGGAGAAGAAACCACCAGTCTGGAGGATACACTGTCAGATGCACAACTGCTCACCATCAGAAATATCAATGACCACTTCACAGAAATGGTCCAGTTCCTGTCAACAAGAATGGCACCTAGTGAGTATACAACTCCCCAAAAGAAATAGCTAGTAGTGCGTACTACAGACTTTTCAATGATAGCGGGTTAGCTATACAAGATGGGACCTAATGAGACACTAAGAAGATGTGTTATGGAGGCAGAACGCCCACTGATCCTTGCAGAATCTCATGAAGGCATCGCAGGAGGACATTATGTAGGGAAAGACACTACGCAGATGGTTCTACGAGCTGGTCTTTGGTGGACTACCTTACACAGAGATGCTAAGGATTATGCTAGAGCCTGTGATGTGTGCCAGAGAGTTGGGAGACCATCAAGAAGAGATGAAATTCCATTAGCACCGCAGATGACCCTACAAGCATTCTAAAAATGGGCCATTGACTTTGTGGGAATTATCAACCCACCAGGGAAGCACACAGGAGAAAGGTATATCATTACTGTGACCGAATACTTAACCAGATGGGTTGAAGCCAGAGCAATAAAGGACTATAGTGCAACTACAGCTGCACAATTTATATTTGATGACATAATAACCAGGTTTGGATGCCCCAAGATCCTTATGAGTGACCAAGGCATGCACCTCCTCAATCATATAGTTGAAGCATTGACTGAGGAGTTTACCATCTACCATCAGAAGATCACACCTTATAATCCTCGGGAAAATGGAATAGTCGAAGCAGTCAAAAAAATCTTGGAGACAACACTAACAAAGATTTGTAATGTGAACAGGGATGACTGGGATTTAAGAGTACCTGCAGTACTTTCGGCCTATAGAACCACTTGCAAGAAACTGACCATGCAGACCCCTTTTAAGCTAGTCTATGGTCTTGAAGCTATTGTCCCAATGGAATACCTGATGCCAAGCTTAAGAATTGTTTCCTTTACATATATGGATGACACTGGAGCTGTTCAGGAGAGGCTTGCACAGTTGATTTAACTGGAAGAAGACAGATTTATTGCAGTATTTCATCAGCAAGTTCAGAAGGATAGAGAGAAGGCCTACCATGACAGGCACATCAAGAAGAGGGCATTCAAGCAAGGTGACTTAGTACTGGTGTATGACAGTAAGTTTATAAAACACCCAGGAAATTTCATAATGCATTGGCTTGGACCATATGAGATCGCCTATGTTACAGAAGGAGGAGTTACGCAACTGAAGACATTGAACAGAGAATGGAAGGAAGGATTGGTAAATGGGAGTTGGCTGAAGTTGTACTATGACAACCAGCTGTCTTGTAGCTCTCAGTAAAAAAAAGAGGAAAAGGGTCTAGGTATCAGGTGCAGTTGAAACTGGGCACCAGAAATAGAAAAGATAGTATGCACAAGGAGGAAGAGGAGACATAAAGTAGAAAGTAAAGGCTACACCGTGCAGTCCAAAACAGAAGAAAAATAGAAGGATCAGATCTGAAGTGCCTTAGGACAAGTCACATGTGAGTTTTGGGGGCTTGTTGGCCCTTGGGTATGGAATCAAGAGAAGATCAAGGAAGAAGAGGTAAAATGCAAACTTCACGGGAGACACAGTGACTATTACTGGGTCGAAGTAAGCAAAAGAGCATAAAAGAAGGAGTGAAGCCCAAGAAAGTTAGTCGTTGGATGAGGATATTAGTGATGATAGATAAGCAAGGTATATGGATCGAGGAAAACTTAGATAGCGGGAAAAGACACCATTAGCACCACGCGGGAAGAAAGGAGAGAGATGTTGGCGAAGCCCGAGAAAAGAGGGTCAAGTTGACCTATGGTTTTAGACACCTAGGGTTTGTATATCTAGGGTTTTGACACATAGGTCTCGACCTAAGGCTGTCAGTGAGGGACTATATTGTATAAATATAGGTTGAGAGGACCTAGGTCGGGTCGGTACTATTGTTGAGCATTGTTATTGATTGTTTTTCATTGAGAGAATATTGTATTGTGAGTGAGAGAAGTGCTGAGAGTAAGAGCCTTCTGGCATTGTAAGATCTTTAGTTGGGTGCGAAGATCAAGTCCTACAGCTGGGTGCACAGGAGGGGGAGAGAAATAGAGAAGAAGAAGAATATCTGCTAGCAGAGAGCGTAGACAAGAACTGTAAGATTTACCTTAATATATCATAAGCACAGTTTTGTGGATGTATCCCTAGGCAGAGGGTGAACCACATATATCTGGTTTTATGTGTGTATGATTGATGCTTTATCTTTGTCTTTGATATACTATTATTGCATTATTGTATTAGATCATATCTATAGAATGTGGAGTAGATTTTAGAGATACGTGAGCTAGGTATACTGCGTTGTATTGCGTTAAGATCCACTTGATATTCCCCTGGTTGTATACATCTCTGTCCTGCAACCCCCCCATGGCAACATTGGGTGAGACTGCATCTGCTTCGTAGGTGTTTCCGAAAGGGCCAGTAGTTAGGACTTGTTGGTGTGCTCTTGGAAGTGAACCTTGGGTCTGCCCCTATTCCAACAACGTCGATGATCTGTCTTTTATCAGTGTTTTTAGAATCAGATTCTAAATCAGGGTTCGGCTCCTTGTCTTTGATCTCGGCCACCAATGACTGTTTTGAGCGACATTCATTGGTGTTGTGCCAAGAGATTTTGTGGAAATCGCACCATTTTCTAGTGTCCTTCTTTGTCTTCCTGTGACCTTTCTTTTCATGTGGCTTGGACTGGTTTTTGGGAGACTGTTTGTGAGGGTCATGTTTTTCATACTTTGGTTGTTGCAAATTTGCAAACCTGAACTCCCATTTGTTTTGGTGCTTAAATTTCTGCTCAATTTTAACAACATATTGATAAGCAACACCAAGTGATGAGATGTCCAGAAAATCCATTTCAGTTTGGATGTATCTGTGTAAAGCCCCATGGTATTTCAGAACCAAATGTCGTTCAGAGTCTTTGATACCCAGCTTGGTGTGCAAGGTATGGAAGGTATTGGTGAACTTTGAAACTGCTTGGCCCCTCTCTTGTCGCAATGTGTATCATCTCATGTACTAGTCCTCATAGTTGCCAACAGGGTAATAATGTTCCTTTACTGCATCTACAAAAAAATCCCAAGTGGGCTCAGCCCCATATATTCCATACTCCTCTATGGAACTTTTCTCCCAGTAATTTTCCCACCAATGTTTGACATGAGGGAGATATTTAAGGAGTGCGAAGGTGATCTTTTCTCTGTTGAAAAAATTGTGAACAGAGAAATAACCTTCTAGCAGAGTTAACCATTTTTCCAGGGCTTCTGCATCTATCTGTCCTTCAAATACAAGAATATAAAAATTAAATTGTACCTTGAAAGGTGAGGTGCCTCCAAAGTGGTTGTTTTATGAAGATGCTCCTATTGCTATTGACAGGCATTGAAGGATGTGGGAAAAATTCTCTATAATTTCATCCCTCTGTCATGTGAGAGCTTGTTCAAGCAACTGATTGATAGGATCGTATACTCAATCGTTTTTCTTTTCTTCCACCATTGAGGGTTTCTTGGGTGTGCAAGAGAGATTTTCCTCAAGAGAGACAATCTCGAGAACCAACTTACTATACTCGGACCTCGTTGGGGACATGCACTGCAAAAATGATCAAGAGCATCCTGCTCTGATACCACTGATCTAGATTATTTTCGACATGAAATGAGAGCGGAGATATAATAAAGAAATGCACAGAGATATTGCAGATATACAATAATATAACAAAAATTTATCAGATATACAACCATAAACACAGATATACAGTAATACACAATTTCTATTAATGAAATAAATCTAAAGAGACTGTAAAAATATAGAGTGAAAGACTCGCTAGAATGGTGGCATCTTATCTTTGAGAAGAGATGTGACGGCTACTCACATTCGCCAGAAGATGATTACAATAAGGCTTCGAAGTCAATTTTACCATAATAAGGAATGCCAAAAATTCTAGACATCCAAAAACCTAACCCTAGTGGATGAAGCGCCAAAATTCATGTGGGCCCCGTTTGGGTAAGTTAGTACATCAACTTCTCGGGGTCGTAACTTTTGCATACAATATTTGTTTTAGGCGTATGATAGCCCATTGGAAAGGTATCATTGAGGAGATTCATTTTAGGCATAATATCAAAGGAACATAAATATTTCAAACCTGTTTTCCCAAAAAACATCGTTTAGGGCCTCAAAATGACCCCGGAAGTTAAAAACTGCTAAAATAGTAAATTACTAAAATTGCAAGAAAACTATTTTGAGCCTATTAGAAAAGGTGGGTGGACACCAATATCCACTTGGATCAATCCTCCCTCCTTAGGAAGCAATGTTCTCCATTGCGTTGAGTAGTCGGGGGAGAGGGAAAAACATCTGCTGAATATGCATCTTGATGAGTTGCTTGCCTTGTTGGAGAAGTTGTGTTGCTTAGCTTGTTGAAGGTTGTCACGAACATGTGGTTGGAAGGGTTGGAACTTTTTAAGCAGTCTGGATACATGATATTATTTTGTGCAAAAGGAATCTTTACACTTTGTTGCAATCTTGTTGACCTGCTTCTGTTGGATAGAAGGTGCTTGGGTCGAGGCTGTAGTTGTTGCAGTATCCTTCTGTTCACCTTTTGAATAGATTGTGAAGAAGCTGAATTTTGTAGTATGAGATACTAACTTGTGGCACTGTTTAGGTGGAATAGTAGTTAGAAATACCTCTGATATTCTATGGAGATGACCCCCAAGAGAAATAATGACATTGCGGGGTCGAGACTCATAAGCGGCATGGCGTCTCCACATATCTGGTTGGCCCAAGAGAACATCATAGACATCTTGTGGGAAAACATCACATAATACCTCACCTTGAAGGGTTGGATGATGTATGACAATTGACATTATTGGATGACACGAAGATCTCGTCCTTGGCGAAGCCACCTGATGTTGTATGGCTGCGGGTGTGGTGTTGTCGACAATCCAAATTGTTTGATGACCTCTGCTGAGATGAGGTTCTTCTGGATTCCACTATCAACAATATAATGTAGTTGGGTCCCCTTAACCCACATCTGTGAATGAAAAAGGTGCTCCCCCTCTTCAGGATTTTTTGGTTCTTCTGGTTGAATTATTGTGGTCATGACAATAGCAGTGGGGTCTGCTTTGATGATCTGTCTTTTACCAGTATTTTCAAAATCAGATTCTGAATCAGGGTTCAATTCCTTGTCTTTGATCTCGGCCACCAATGACTGTTTTGAGTGACATTCATTGGTGTTGTGCCAGGGGATTTTGTGGAAATCGCACCATTTTTTGGTGTCCTTCTTTGTCTTCCTGTGACCCTTCTTTTCCTGTGGCTTGGACTGGTTTTCGAGAGACTGTTTGTTAGGGTTGTCTTTGTCATACTTTTTTTGTTGCGGATTTGTAGACCCAAACTCCCATTTATTCTGGTGCTTAAATTTCTACTTGATTTTAACTCCCATTTCTACTTAAATTTCTACCGAGTGATGAGATGTCCAAAAAATCCATTTCAGTTTGGATGTATCTGTGTAGAGTCCCATGGTATTTCAGAACCAAATGTCATTCAAAGTCTTTGATACCCAGCTTGGTGTGCAAGGTAGGGAAGGTATTGGTGAACTCTAGAACTACTTGGCCCCTCTCTTTTTGCATTGTGGTCCATCTCATGTACTGGTCCTCATAGTTGCCAACAGGGTAATACTGTTCCTTTACTGCATCCACAAAAAAATCTCAAGTGGGCTCGACCCCATATATTCCAGAATCCTCTATGGAACTTTGCTCCCAGTAAGTTTCCCACCAATGTTTGACATGAGGGAGATATTTAAGGAGTGCGAAGGTGATATTTTCTCTGTCGGAAAAATTGTGAACAAAGAAATAACCTTCTAGCAGAGTTAACCATTTGTCTAGGCCTTCTGCATCTATCTATCCTTCAAAAACAGGAATATCAAAATTAACTTGTACCTTGAAAGGCAAGGTTCATCCAAAGTAGTTTTTTGATGAAGATGCTCCTGTTTCTATCAGCAGGTGTTGAAGGATGTGGGAAAAATTCTCCATCATTTCCTCCCTCTATAACGTGAGAACTTGCTCAAGCAACAGATTGTTAGGATTGTCTTCTACGTCGTTTTTATTTTCATCTGCCATTGAGGGTTTATTGGGTGTGCGAGAGGGATTTTTCTCAAGAGACACAAGCTCGAGACACAACTTTCTATACTCAGACCTTGTCGGGGACATGCACTGAAAAAATGATCAAGAGAGCCCTGCTCTAATACCACTGATCCAGATTATTTTCAGCACGAAATGAGAGTTGAGATATAATAAAGAAATGCATAGAGATATTGCAGATATCCAATAATATAATAGATATGTGTTAGAGATACAACCACAAACACAGATATATAGTAATACACGATTTCTATTAATGAAATAAATGTACAGAGACTGTAAAAATACAGAGTGAAAGACTCGCTAGAATGGTGGCAGCTTATCTCTGAGAAGAGATGTGACGG